>JAAEAF010012545.1:0-14567 GCA_011037195.1 Triatoma infestans | reverse complement strand
TTTATGGTAAAGCGTATGTGTTTCTGCCCCCGTCCATGACACCTAATTTGGTAGTTGGACGTTAAGTCCGCCTGATAAAAATAGGCATTATCACTACTACCATTCTGAACACACACACACACACATATACACACAAACACAAACACTAATTTCTAAAAATCACTTTTTTCGGATTCAGGGAATCCCAAAACGTAAATTGTGGTGATTTCGAAAATTTTATGCGCTTGCAATAAAACAACGGATCACTTGCTCTTACAGTAAAAATTGAAAGAAAAAAACAGACGAGAGAAATTTCCTAGATGGATTCTTTCTAAATGTTGGTTAAAGACGAATGTTTGTTGCTATCATCACAGCGCACTTTGTAAAGTATTGAATAGTTAAGACGAAAGACAGATGTTTATATCCCTTCTTTTAACGGGGTAAACCTGGACACTGGGGCATCCCCTAATAGGTTATAACCCTCCCATATACACTCAGTAGCACACCCTCTCATTGTCCACTAATCACATTATCTGGTCAGCACCCTAGAGGTAGTAAATTCTCTCAATGCACAACCCGAACTCCCACAACTGTATCCCTTTCACACTAAAACCAATGCACCCACTCACCTAGTATGGTTTACAATCCTAAACTCTCAAATGCACTAGGGCAGCTCACACAAAATCTAGATTGTTAAATTACCAGTACAAAATCAGTTTATGGTAAATGTGTAAAATCGATATTCTTGATATAGTAACAATAACAAAATACAAAACCTACCCGGCTGGTTAGGCTTATATAAAAGCTGTATACGAACAGCAATGAGGTTTATAAACCACTCTACCGCTCCCCGCCACCCCTACTCTACTGGCCCTAACATTTTCCAATAATTTCACAACGTGCGCGCGTGTTTTGTTTTCAGTTTACTTTTGTTTCACCTATATCAATTCCCAAATGCAAACCACCCATACAAACATACATATACGAAATGGAAAACGTTTATTTATTTATTTGTTTTTTTTTTTGTATTGTTTTTGCCTTTTATGAATGTCCTTTCATTTTCAACTTGAATTGTTTTGCAATATTTCCCATGTTATTACATTTTAATAAACGTACTACATCAATTGTTTTGACAGCAAACTAGTTAGCAAACTTTTTCCTAGATAGCGAACATCATTTTTGTGATCATTGATCTATTTCGAAAGTTCGCCAAACAAATGAACTGGTACAAAACAAATTCAGGATACCTCTATTATTAAATAGTGCGAACACTACAGAATCAGCACAAAAATCATTAATATTCCTCTTATGTTCGTAATAACTCCTTCAAAACTAGTTGTGAGAAAAAAAACTGAGTGTAACATTCAAAAGAACAATCTCTTTCTGCCATATCAGTGCTTTACTTCCTCTTACTCCTAGTAAAAAGGAATTATTATTCAATTAAATTTATTGCATTACAGCAAGCTGGTTACAAGAGTAGTATACTTTCTGTTAAGCTTAATAGTTTACAAATAATATTAAAAATTTTATACATATCTGATTCGTTACGAACATTTAACATTGTTTTAATGGCTTCATTCTCGTTCGCATCGGTAGATAAGGGTGGAGTAGCTAGGACAGTGAAACAGTAAATGCCACAAATCCTCCGCAAACCCCCCTCTCATTCCATGATATCTTAAACTCCAGATGAACCACATCTTTTTACCATGCGTTGATACAATTAAATATCTAGGACTCTATATAGACAAACGCCTGACATTGAACCCACATACAAGACTGAGCATCGTTGTGAAAACCCTACACCTAAGGCTGAGGCATTTCTAATTTTTGTCTGAACAATGGTGACAGGAAAAGATCGGGGGCCTTTAATAATAGATCTAGCAGAAATAGGCTTCGCATGCTGACGGATTTCCTCATGGGGCAATTGTAGACTCGTGGACATCTAAAGAAGCTAGCTCTAGAAAGTGGATAGCTACTGCAGATTGATCCAAACTTAGAAAACTTCACGACATTTATCTTGAGAATATGATTGATACTGGATAATATCTGAGAATATAATATGATTCTTTTAAAAATTATTTCTGACCGCTTTTGAATTTCCCACCATCGGTAGGAGTGTGTTTCATGAAGTTCTGTAAAGATGTTTGACTTTCGCTTATAAAGTTTCTATAACCACCATTTTTGACAGCAAACTAGTTAGCAAACTTTTTCCTAGATAGCGAACATCATTTTTGTGATCATTGATCTGTTTCGAAAGTTCGCCAAACAAATAAACTGGTACAAAACAAATTCAGGATACCTCTATTATTAAATAGTGCGAACACTACAGAATCAGCACTAAGAATATAAAATCTCCATTAATACCTACAACTTTGAAAAAATGGTGAGGTTATCAGTCATTAATTAAATCTTATTACCATGCGTTGATACAATTAAATATCTAGGACTCTATATAGACAAACGCCTGACATGGAACCCACATACAAGACTGAAACAAACGAAGTAAAAAAATGTTACAGCCTACTCAAGCGACTACTAAACAGACGCTCAAAACTAACTTTAAATAACAAATTACTTATCTACAATCTCCTATTAAAACCAATTTGGACTTACGGACTCGAGTTCCAAATCCTGCAATCCAAAATACTCCTTGTATAACCAATTTTACGTTTCTAACCTGACAACACATTCCGATCTCCAGATTCCATCAATAAGTGACCTGGTCCGTTACCGCAAATTTCACACCCGTCTCACACATCATCACAATCTATTAATTCACCAACTTTCCTCAGCAGCCATTCCAGATAACCCTCCTCGACGACTGAGGCTGCAGTGGCCTCGTGATCTCTTATAAGTGCGCAGCGAAATAATGTGGCTGGTCACCACCACTGGGTGATTTCACCATTTCCGTTATTGTAAGTCATCTCATTTACTTGTTGCTGGTTACGCAAGCGTACCAGCAGTTGTAAATTTTCAAATAAATGAAAGAAAAAAAAAAAATGTGCATATACTTCCTCAGATTTAACATAGAGTGCTCCATATGAGGCCGCTGAGTAATACAAGTAAAAATCTCACCACTATTTTTATGGCAGCCCAACTAAAGATTATAACGCCAGCAATTTTAAAGAAAATTTCTTGATTTTGGAATTGTTTAAAATTAGTGCAACAGAAATTCATGTGAGTGTTTCATACCCTTTTTTTTTTTTTTTTTTTTTTGTTACACTGGTGCAGTTACGGCGCCTTAGCATTATTAATCCTACCCGAATTTTTTTTGTAACTTCCATCGCAATTTTTCTAGGAAGTCGTGCGTAGCTTGAGAATGATCATCGATCGTCTTTCTCAATCACAAGACGTTGGAAAATTCAAATAAATCATATTTTCCAAAGAAAATATTTTACATAGATGTATAGTATAATCATGTTTGATGAAAATGATTAGATTGTGAGAAAATTGTAAACGAACTAAAAGACCCATTTTGCATTTACAATTTTCTTAGGTTCTGCTTACAATGACTAGTTTATATAATATATACTGTGCTCTACGTGGGTCATTCATACAGATTCTTTTGGATAGTGATGAACAATAGGTATTTCCTGTTCTTAAACCTTCCAAAAATTATATTAGTGTATTTCAAGCTTTTTGTGTAAGCACTAAGACTCGAATTTTTTTTGTGTAATCTGATGTGAACCATTCACATTACTTTTTGGCAGTTATGACAATTTTAATTAATATAGAATTGTGTTTAATGTTCAATTTGCAAAAAGTGGACAAAAATATGCAGTAAAATCAACGTTTCTTTTGGACTTTAACCAATCTTCTTCATTAGAGATACTTCAAAAGTTTTACTTGTAGTTTATATAAATGGAAAATAACTTACTGCGATTTTTTTTTTATATTTGAGATATTTAATTCGCATATATATATATATTGTAACGCGGCAAGTGGTGCCATCTAGGAGAGAAGCCAGGTACCTAGGTTCACTCTTAAGTGGCCGAAGGGAAGCGCTGGCGGCGCTCTAGTCTTGACTGGAATAGTCGAGAGAAGTTTGGAAGGTTCTCTACCGGTATAAATAGAGGGACCACAGAGAGTTGAGAGAGTTCCCAGTTACAAACGAAGTTATTAGTTTGTGAAAAGTGTACAAAAGTGAACAAAGTGAACTTTTGTGGTTTAAACTGTGAAATAATTATTATTAAGCGTTGTATTTAATAATTTATTGTGTATAGCAATAAATTGGTGTTTTCTTTATTGAAGTTTAGAGTATTTTATCTATACGAACCCACTTAAAACTAGTTGCAGTAGCTAGTTTAGAAAGAAAAACGTTACAATATAGACAAACAAACACCATTTAAAAAAAAAAAATCTGGTGTGAAACACACACGCACAACTTTCTCTGACTTCAGTTCTCAAAATTATAATTGACAAGTTTTATGGTTGGCATATCAAATTTAATGAAATTCGTCGATGATTTTATGGAGAAAATCGCGAAAACTAAAAAAAAAAAACTGTTCAGTAAAAGCGCACTTCCGTTTAACTAATTTTTTTTTTTAACTCAGTATTTGGGCAATCTATTTATTTCTAATTAAATTTGTTTAGATGGCAAAATTGAATAATAAACTTAAGATGGCACTTTAGAGGACAACCTAACCCCATCTCTCCCCCAATAATACCCTTAAATGCATTTTCCCAGAGAAATGTTTCAAATAAAAGTTGTAGGTCTTTGTATGTGTGCAGTTCACATACTTTGTTTAAAGAAAATCTTTGGACCCATTTTCCGGGAAAATAGGAGAAAACTGAAAAATACTTTTTAATAAAAAAACACTTTCGGTCATCCGATTTTTTTCAAACTCGGATTTTTGACAACATATTTATTTATTTTAATTTAAGGAGCCTTCTCAGTGCACTGCCGGCCTCCGGACAGTGTTCTCTCGTTACGATAACACTGTCCATCACCGGGTAGTGAGCTGTAGGAACTCCTAAGAAGAAAAAATCTAAGCGTAGCACTACTGGACTCGAAGCCGGGTCCTCTGCGTGGGAGTACAGTACGCTAACCACTTAGCTATTCCGTCCCCTCAACATATTTTATTGTAATTAATATTATTTACTGTATAGAATTGTGTAATAAAATAAAAAAAGCACTTTACGGGAAAAACTCACCCGAACCCTCCCCCAAAAGTGTCCTTAATTGAATTTTCCCGGAGAAATGTTACAAATAAAATTTGTAGCTCCTTGTATGTTTAGTTGATATACTATGTTTAAAGAAAATCGTTGGAGCCGTTTTTGAGAAAATCACAAAAAACCGTATAAACCATTCAGTAGAATGGCACTTTCGGTTGATGGATTTTTATGAAAATCTTCTATTTTCAGGACTCCTGGTGGCACAATTACGAAATATTAAGTTTGAACATTCTGCGATTTTTCATTTTTGAGATATGCTTCTCATGTGACAGACAGACGCACAGACCAATTGCTAAAATCACTTTTTTGGACTCGAGGACCTCAAAAAAGGTATATCCGGTGAAAACTTGATTTCGAAAATTTGATGATTACAATAATTCTAATAACATTTTTCATGTTCAGATTCTTCAAAATATATGTTTTCTCGAAAAAAAAATAAATATAGAAAGTATTGAAAAAAAATTAAAAATGAAATTTACAATTTTTGAATGTTTGAACACAATTATTCTCATTTTAGGAAATAAGCAAATACAATTGCCTCGGACTATATTTGTCCGCATGTAAAGCAGTTCTCCCTTGTTCTAAAACTTGAATTTCCTTTATACTAGGCTACTCTTATAAACTCTCTACTTCACTGGAAAGGTTTCTTAGTTCAATTTCTGTACAACCACGCCCATCTCTGTTTCCCCTTCCTGCTTACTATGCGATATGCCAAATCCTTATCTACCCTATTTATATACATACAATGCCTGCAAGCCAAAAACCTTCCAAAACGTTTTGCTGCCTCCTTCAAACATGTTCCTTCCTAAAGATCAACTTTTGCAGCGGAGGTGGTCTGCTCCCGTAGTTACATTTCTACATTTACTAAAAAGTCCCTTCTCTCACACGACTTTCTTTTGCGCATTTATAAACAAACAGACGTTTCACAATTTTCCATGACCCTACTTTTTTTCTCTCTCTCTCTCTCTCTCTTTCCTTGTTACCTGCATGTAAAGATTTATGTGATTCTTGTCAAGATATCTTTGACAATACTATTTATCAGCACCTCTCACATAAGAACGCTTAAATTTTAAAATTACATTTCATATGTAAATTATTTAATCAAATAAAACAATAACTGATAATTCAGTAACTGATTTAAATCGCAAAAAAGTAAATCGGGTGGTAAATAAGTCACCTCATTAAGTCCCTTATTATTTTAACCTCTTGTAAAAGATGAACCTCTTGTAATTTATGATGAATTAGATTGTTAGCAATAATAGTCTGTGGAAAATTATTAAAAGGCGAGATTACGCCAAACATTTTATTTAATTCTAGTATTTATCCGTCGTACCATTCAAATTGATTTTGTTGCTGACCAGTTTTGGATTTTCAACCAACGTCAGAGCAAATACACCGAGTTCGTGTACAGAGTTCAATTCAACGTAATGTTCCTGTTATACTCACATTTGTTTCGTTGAACAACCTTGTTGGAAAGTATATATGGTTATGACATATATACAACCAACAAGTGTGAGTGTAACAAAAACATTACGTTGAAGTGAACTCTCTAAACGAACTTGGTGAATTTGCTCTGATGTTGGATGAAAATCCGAAACCGGTCAGGAACAAAATCAATATGCATGCTGTGACGGATAAAATACCAGATGTTATCCAGCATTTCGGAGCCACCCACATTTTCAATATTTTACTTATTGATACTCTCCGGCATTACAGGTCTGGGTGAATCTTGTCCTTCCGAAGCAAAGCAATTTATTCCTGGTCTCTCTGTTTTTGGCAAAGATCTTCTAGTTTTTATCCTAAGCTACTAGACATCTCGATCCATTTATTCAGCCTAAGCACTTCTTCTCTTACCTCTCAATTTTTTTTTGTTTGTAACCTCAATTTTCCATACTCACAACAGTGCCTGCTCAGCGTAACCTTCATACTTTTATAAAGTTGATTACAACTTCTATTATCCATAACAGTTGAAATTCCTGATTACTCCTCATTCTCTATGTCACACCTATACTTGGTTGCAGCATAGATTTATGCTTATTATTTTCTATTCCACATTGCTGAAGAAGTTGCACCAAGATGTAAAACTCATTTTCGAAAATTTGGCACGATCATAAATAATGCCTCTTATTAGGAGTAAGAGAAAGTAAGAAAAATCCATTAAGTAAGAAATGAATGGCAATTTCCAAAATAATTTTTTCGGTTATTTGTGTGTGACAAGCAACCAGAAATGATCATAGTCAGGTAACAATTTTTAATTGATAGCAATGCTAATTTTCCCTTCATACAATTAGCGTAGAAACTAGCAGGCATAAAAAAAAAAGGATTATAGAACATTTTTAGACAAAACTATACTTTTATTTATTTAGAACGTCCAGCAACTTCGACAAACACTATAGAATAAGAAATTGAGAATTTATGGGAAGAGTTTTGTAACGCATAAAAGTGGCATAAAATCTTGCCTTTAAAAGTGCTTTCTCTTTCTGGCCACTATATCCAACGTGCTCATGGTATTTCTATCTTCGTTCATCTTTTCCACGGTATCTTTCTCTTTGTGTGTGTGTGTGTTTTTACTTTCCGTTCCAATGGTAAAGATGTTTATCAAGTCTGCAATGTCGTACTGCTTCACCAAGCTATACGGAAGAACCCCTAGCGCTTAAGAAAAAGTCTAAATCCTACCACTTTAGTGTTACTTACTTCGTTTCTATCCCTTATTTTTTTGGCCACCCTTTGTCAGTTTTTTCATTCCTCCATGCCCATACTGAGATACATGCTTTACCCAACTCTGCATCAATACAGTTCTATCTATCCCTTTTTATCTTGGTACACGAATAAATAAAAATAAAAGTAGTTTGGCAAAGAAGCAAAAAAATCTGACAAGTGGAAACCAATTCAAAATAATGTCACTTCAAATAACATATTGTCACTTGCATAACATTAATAGAACTACGTCAGCTCGGGAGTTCTACATCCTTTTTATGAAGAATTTTTACTTACTCTTACTTCTAGTAAAAGGAAGTATGGTAATCGTGTCAAATTTTTGATATCGAATTTTCACCGGAAATATATGTTTTGAGGTCCCCTGAGTCAGAAAAAATAGTTTTTAGCAAATTGTCTGTGTGTGTGTATATGTATGTGAACAGCACAGCTCAAAAACGAAACACCGTAGGAAGTTCAAACTTAATATTCCGTTTAGTTATCAACATGGCATCCGACAGTAAGTTATGTGTCAAAATTCCTCAACCGGAAGTACCACTTCACTGAATAGTTTTTTCAATTTTTTTCAGATTTTTCTCAAAAATGACTTCAAATATTTTATTTAAACTTGAAATATCAACTACACATGCATGCATACATATTCATCATCATCATCACCATCAATGGCGCTACAGCCCGCTAATGGGCCATGGCCTCCTCTTGCAGAAGTTTCCGACAGTTTTCTCTGTTCTGTGCAGCTGCATTCCAGTTGCTCGTGCCAAGGATGACTGCGGCATCCTTTCTTACTCCCGCTGACCATCTCAACTTCATACGCCTCTTGCCTTCCAGCTTCTCCTCTTCAATATTTTTTGCTGTTCGGCTATCTTCCATACCCGCAAGATGTCCAGCCTAGCGCAACCTTCCTAGCTTTACAAATTCTACCAAATCTGGTTCCCTGTACAGACTCTTTATTTCCTGGTTCGTCCTTCTTCTCCGGACATTACCCTCTCTGACCACCCCGCAGAAAATACGAAGGACTTTCCGCTCGAAGACCAATAAGTCTTCCTCATCTTTTTTTTTTGAGAGGATTCAGGTTTCCGATCCGTAAGTCACGGCCGGTCAGATTAGTGTCTTATAGAGAGTGATCTTGGTGCTTTTACTTATTAGGCTTCTCCTCAGATGTCGCCGTATGCCGAAGTAGCATCTGTTAGCGAGAAGGATCCGTCTTTTTATTTCCAACTCTAACTAGCGAACCTAAGTATATATCATTATCTTCGCTAACTAGCGAACCTAAGTATATGAAGCTCTTAACTTTTTCAAATTTGCACTGGCCCAATAAGATCTCTGGGGAATGGCCAACTTCAGTGCACATATATTTGGTTTGGGATAGATTTATCCTTAAACCCATTTTTTTCTGCTGCAGACTTTAGTTTGAGGAAAGCATCTTCCTCAAAGTGCTCTACGTGATCTAGCATTGATTTCCATACCTCTACTTAACCTAAAACTTGCACCAATTTGTTGAATATTGTGCCAAAACTTTAATATATGACGTTTCTTATTATTACAATTTATTCTTTTAATGGCATTAATAAAATTCGATTCCTTTTTCTTTATGTTGTTGCGAGAAACTACATATAGCATTAGCTCATGCGTAGATTTCCATCAGTACAGTACTCTTTCGATACTTTGTGGCCTGCGCTTCCCACATAAAATTATGGGCAATATAATGAATAGCTAAAAACTCCAGGTCTAAGAAATGTTTTTCTTTTTTAACTGAATATAATGAAATCCTTTTGGAAAATTTTGTGAAAATTGTGTTTAACATCAATTTTATTTTGTTCCCATTAGTATAAACGGCTAAATACAAAATGGCGGACTTGGACGTTGCATTTCCGCCTAATCCATTTTTTTCTTCTTCTTCTTCAAGAATGAAATGAAAATTCAGTGTTTTCTCTTTATAGTTTACATTAAGTTTATAAAATAGCAAACAATATGTAAGAAATAACTTCATTTTTTTTGCAATTTTTTTTATAAAAAATTTTTATTGCACAATTTGATAATTTATTATAAAATACCTACGATGGGAAAATTAGTAAAAAAAGTCTGGTGAGAAACACTCACACAACTGTCTCTTACTCCAGTTTTTAAAATTGTAATTGACAAACTTTAAAGTCTGTGTACCAAATTTAACGAAATTCGTCGAAAACCGAAAAGCTGTTCAGAAAAGCGCACTTTCCGGTCATCCGATTTTTTCAAACTCGGAATTTCATCAACACATTTAATTCTATTTAATATTGTTTAGATGATAGAATTGTATAGTAAACTGATATAGAACTTTAGAGGACAACCCACCACATCCCTCCCCTAAAAGTGCCATTGAATGCATTTTGCCGGAGAAATCTTTCTAATAAAAATTGTAGATCTTTGTAAGTGTAGTTGATATAACAAGTTTAAAGAAAATCGTTATAGCCATTTTTGGGGAAACTGCAAAAAAGGGAAAAAACCATTTAGTAAAGTGGTACTTCCGGGAGACGAATTTCGACCGCTGGCCTACTGTCGTATCCCATAGTGATACTAAAACGGAATATCAAGTTTCAACTTTCTGCAATTTTTCGTTTTTGAGCTATGTTATTCACATACATTAATGCACATACAAATACACTCTCTCTCTCACACACACGCACACAGCATTTGCTAAAAACCACTTTTTTGGACTCAGGGGACCTCAAAACGGATATTTCAGGGGGAAAAATCCAGATCGAAAATTTGGCATGATTACAATACTTCCTCTTACTAGGAGTAAGAGAGAGTAAAAAATTGTAAAGTGTTTTTTTTTCAAAGAAATAATTAGCTGTAAACAATTAACAAATCATAGTGTAGAAGTGAACGTGTTAAATGTGGGCGTAGTCATCATGATAATTCTAAATTTCTGATTGGGTTAACATACTCGTAATATACCTACATTTCACATCTTCTGTTTTGTACTGTGATTGGGCTAATTATTTATAACTACTTATTTTCTTGAAAAAAACCAGTTTAGCGCTATCTGTAGGAATGATATTAAGCGCAAAACATGTAGAATTATAATAAATAAATTAACAAAGTATTTTTTTTTTTTTTAAGTGACACAGAATATTAGCAATTTATTAAGAATACAATTTTCAAAATCTCATTTAATTATAAAATGAGAATTAAAATCCTAGCGTGAAATTGAGATAATGGATGAAATTTCTCTAATTGAATGAAAGTATTAAAATTTTAAACATTAAACATTTTTATCTTGTTAATATTTTGACATACGTATGTGTTTTAATTAGAAATTTGTATTCAATTAGATAAGTAACATGTTAATTTATGGAGAAAACTAAATAGAAAACAAATTGCCCAGTTAATTGATCTATTAAAATGTAACGATGCTAACTTTACACCAATTGTGTGTGCACCATTGTTAGCAAAATAGATAGTCTATGTATAAATATATTGACAGTTTATGGATATATTTATATAATGTGTGTGTGACTATAGTAAATACAATAGTACATACTGGTGTGGTTTATGTATGCAAATGTAATTGAATCCCCGTTGAATTGTACTAACACGTTTTCAGTTAACCAAAGACCGGACGGGTTAGATGTAACAACCTCTCACTTCAATGTATAGGCCTACTCAAATAGGCTTTATTCATGAATCCGTTAAAACTAATTATATTTTAAAATAAATAACAACCATAATATTACAAACTAGTTGGAGATAATTTACGTCAATATTTATAACTTAATTATCTGCTGTATTTCCCATAAATCAGCGTAACAATTAAAAGTAGGAAAGTATGTTCTATAGACGCTATAAATTTGATAAAAATAAGAATGAAATTATTAATTTCATTGTAAATTGCACTTTAATATTACCTTAGACATTTGCACCGGTTTACTTTATAAGAGCCATCTTAGAGAAATGGCAACTTTACTTCCTCCATGCAACCACATTCATTTGTTATTAAAAAATAACAGACATTAAAATAAATTTAAAAAAATACATTATAGTAAATACTAGATTGTTGCAAAAGTTGTTGTGCTTAAACACTGGTTTATTTCCAAAAACGTTTACTTAAAACTTATTCTTCAAAATATAACCTTCATTTTCTACCACTTTCATCCACCTTTCTGCAAACATATTAATTTGGTGATGTATTGGAATCAGATGTCTTGAGTAGAGAGTAGAAGTGAAGAATAAGTGGATGTTAGTTAGAGAATTGTTACTCGAAATACGAACTACTGAATTTACAAAAATAGACTATATTTTAACAATAATTTAAAGTGTTTGAAATAATAACTACAATTAATTTAAAATGATTGAAATAGTAACTAAGATGCACAACTGTAAATGATTATGAATAATAATAATTATATGTTTAAACCTTGAATAGGGACGCGCTCGCGATGTGATACTGATGTATAACTGATGTAGGCTGGTATAATACTGATATAATACTGATCCCCTCTTCCAATGGGACGACGTTTATATTGGTATCACTCACACATTGACAGGTGTGTAAGTACTTGCCACACTAAGACATCTCTTGCTGTATGTTGACCTTAGTTAGGTCGGTGACCAGGGTGAGTTAGGTCAGTGACCAGGGTGGTGACAGATGGTGGCCAATCGGTGATTATCAAAGACTGTTTGTTAATAGATGGTAGCCAGGTGGCCTTTTGAGTGTTCGTTGACCCTTGTATGAAGGGAATACCGGCCAGGTGGCTTCTGTACACTGACCGTATAATGACCCCTGTTTACCGTGTGTTGACCCTTGTTTGAAAGGGTTTTTGTTTGCCGCCGTTCTTGACCTGAAGATAGCGGCTGGCTGGAACCACTAGTTATAATTTTTAGATTTATAATTTAAAAATTATATCTTTTTCTTCTTGCTATCACATTACAGGGACGATACTATTTCTATGGTTTTTGAAGCGTAAACCTCCTTGCATCCTAAGTGTTGTACTTTGAAAAAATGAGCTGTAGACCCAAAAAATAGAGACCGCAATCAGATGGTGAACATCGGGCTACATATAAGCTAGGTGAGACAAAACGCTAACTCCCTTCAACCCCGCTAATTTTGCCTCAGTCAGACACTAACAATGTTGCAGAATAGCTTTACTCGGTTAATTAAAAAGGGGTACTTTGCTTTTAAGACTTCAACTCTCTATCCAGCTGTTCAGTAAAAAAAAAAACGACTTTGCTGCCTGGAACAAGTTTAGTGGAAAATACCTTCAAAGTTACACCAAATGTAAAAACACGTCTTTTATCACAACCTTTCTTAGAAAACCTCTAATTGGGCTATTTACATGACCTAGTGGTACCACTGTTTATGTTTACTTAGATTTTTCAATAATATTCAATTTTTCATCACTTGTAATTATTCCTTTCCAATTTGTGGGAATTTTGGAGCCAATTTGTGCACACATCCACACGCTGTTTGTCTTGGCGCTTTAACAATTCATGAAGATCTGATTTTAGTCTTAAATTCCTTGCATCCACTTTTCTGAGATTGAGGCTCACCGTGGCATTTATCCTATCGTAAATAATAATCGAGTGGTTGCATGCGCTTCCTATTTCACATATTCAAGCTATTTATCCTTCATCATCGAAAACCGAAGAACGATTTGAACTTGGCACAACTTGAATGCAGGAATCTTCACTGTTGCAACGTTTAAACAAAAACACTGTCGTATTTCGGGGCATCACCCCCATCTCCTTCAACTGTACAAATTTCTTCGGCTGCCATTTTTGCTTCAAAAGACCGTGAAACAAATTTTTCGGATTAAGTGGTAGTTTGTAATGGTAGATTTTTAAGTATAAGATTTTTGGGTACATAATTGAATAAAGGTGTAGTCAAAGTAACCTTGATATCGGTACAGCCAAAATATATTATGACACTCAGACAACCGAACTAGAACGCCAGGGTACAATTATCATATATTCTTTAATTTCTGAACGTATTCTTTAATTCTCTAGTCCTCCTACAATAGATGACTAACAATCAGTCTCTCCCCATAGCTTTCAGAAGTCACCAGAAACCTTCACGGATAGAATCAGGCATATTTAGTCCACCATTAGCATAAAAGATCAGGCTACCCCTATCGAAGCTTCTCAAACAATTTCAGATAAACTGGCCACAGGTGCGTTGCTAAAGTAACTTCCTCAACCACTTCGAAATGAGGTACGAGCAAAGCTACCCCAAAAATTAGACGCCAATAGATGCCAATGCCCTAAAGGAAACCAATCCTACATTTTTTGCAGTCACCTCGAAAACTTCTGCACCTTACACATCTCCACCTCCATGTGTTTTGCGGACAAATTCATTCCCATGCAGAATGTCTGCAGCGAAATAAAAATTCACCAACTCGTAGTTTTTAATTTAGTCAAAAATAGGCAGGCCCTTGTCGCTAGTGGTCCGCTTTTTGACATGGACTGTACAAATAATTCCCGACCGAAATCTCGCACTAACTATGGCAAAATGCCAAGGAATTATAATAATAATCCTAGAAATTTTAATCGTCGAAGGTATAATAATTATAGTTTAGACGTTATATTAGGTCTGGTCATGTTCTCGTTATTCATGAATGGTGTCACAGATACTTTAAGTGATGATATTCGAATTGGCTACTCTCACATAAAAGTCTCAGCCTACGCTGACGATCTACTGCTTTTACCTCTGATATAGGCTT
>JAAEAF010012543.1:0-33822 GCA_011037195.1 Triatoma infestans | reverse complement strand
TTTCCTTTTCTTAAAGTTTAGTTATAAGTTCATATATTAAACACTAAATAATTTGTATGTATTCGTTGAAACAAAAAAAAAAAAAAAATCAAGTACTCTATTCTCATTGCTACTATTTTAATAATACAATAATTAAGGAAACAGGTAAGTTAAGAAAATGTCTTTTAAAGGATCCACGCATATTTTACAAATTGGATTAATTGTGGCCAATCCAGATCCATTCAGTAAGGTAACAAAATGTTCCAGGGACAAGTATCTTATCCCAAAAACTTATCAAACATAAAGGTGATAAGGCGGAGTACGCAGCAACGAAGGGAAAGTATCTTCCCTTTTCTCAAGGTTGCAGAGAGCACATTCCTCTGCAGCAGCCGAGTCATAGGGCTTATACTTCAATCAGTATAAGTGGTATCAGTAGCTATGTGCATATCCCATATCGTAATCCAACAATTTATAAATATTATATCGTTGTGTGGAATTTGGTTTATCTTTAAACGTATTCGTATTGTGCACTCTGAGCTGGTCAACCAAGCTTTTAATTTGGGAGTTCAGAGTAAGACAACCCGTCATATCCAAATGAATAGGTGTTCTATATTTCTCAGCCTAATCTTTCCAATTATTGACCCAGGATACATTATTTCTGATAATTTCTTCTGTAACTATCCGGGGGAAATCTCTGGGGTTTGTAATGGAATCGTTTGATGTGATTCCTGATGTAGTAGATGTCTTGAAGAGGGCGGAAGTTAGTTGAGAGATTTGAAAAGTTACTGCTCGAATTATTAATGCGGATTTTATAAAAATAAACTGTATTTTAACAATAATTTTAACGTAACTAATAACTAGCAAAATACTTAGGAATAAATAGAAGATAAATAAGTAATAAATTAGAATGATAAAATAAACGAATTAAGATGCACTACTAAAAGTTAATAAGTTTAAATGAAACTGTGTATAGTCGCGTAAACTGCTGCTCGTGTATATGGACGTGCTCGTATCGTCTTATAAGATATAATAATCCTCTCGTTGTATATGATAGAGTTTATATATCGGTGTTGGCCACGCTCACACCAAAACATCTGTCCTAGTGTGCGACCTTCGCAGTTTGCTGACCTTATTTAGGTCAGTGGCCAACCTTATCGGTGCTTGCTTTGATGTAAAGTATTGAAAAGGGCTTTGTTGTTTGTTTGGCCGACATTGTCTTGAAGACGGCGGCCTGCTAGGTCGCTGGTTATAAATTGCTCTTTTATTACTGCCATCCTTTGTTAAGATAGCAGCTGGCTGGTACAACTTTGACATTGGTATGACTTTCCATGTCATTACAGGTTCAAAACTTTTTCTACGCACCAAGCAAGTAGGTTGAAAGTATGTATAAACAGAGGATCTACCCCGGTTTCCAAATGAAGTATATTTGAAGTAGTATAATTTGGAAGATGTAATAACTTCTTAATAAAAAACAAAAGTACTTTTTCAATACTTTCAAATCTCTCCGAGCCCCATTTTGAGTGCCATGACAAATAATTGAATGCGACAAAGCGTTAAAAACTTTGAAGTTTTGAAGTTTAATTTATTAAACTTCATTATTGGTACTAACTACTACTACTACTAATACTACTAATAATACTTTATTTAATACAAGAAAAATAATAAGAACACTTCAGAAGTACAGTACATCATATTTTTAGCAATCACAAGAGCCGACTGCCAAAGTTGTATTTATAGTACAAAGTATTTATCCGAGATATATTTGAAAAAATAAAACAAATTAAAAATGAAGTAACTATAATAAATCACTTATACAATAATTAATTAAAAAAAAACAAAAACAGAATAACTACAAACATAAGAATTTACTTTAATTTCATTTCAAAAAATAATAAAAATTATTTTATTATAAAAATTCAGAATGAGTAGAAAAGAAAAAAAAACACTTGTATTTTAGAAATTAAAGTAGTAATAATTGAATGTACTAATTAATCTGTAACGGTGCTTCCATGCTTACCTAAAATATTACTTAATTTATAAAGCTTACCTAAAATGTTACTACTTAGACAATTCAGTAAGTACGGCGCAGTCAGCGTACTTTCTCCCAGAATGTTGCGGCGAAAATCCGCTAGTATGGGACAAACGCATAAGAAATGGTATTGGTCTTCTTGATTATACATTAAATTCATAAAGGTACCTTTTCTAGAAAGGCGACTTTTACTTCAATAAAGAAGGTGCAGTGGCAATATCGTAACCGATTAAGATCTCCTGAGGCGCGATTCTGCTGGTAGAAAATTTATATATATATATATATACTGTATTTTTTTTTTTTCATTTTGTTTTTAAATTATTTACACACTTTTCTTCAAAGCTTTATTTTTTGGTATATTGCAATTTTATGAATTCATATGTTTCAAAAATTGGACATAACAATATTTTGTGGGCATTGAAAAGGATAATAAATGTTTCGAAACATTGGCAAGAATTGATTTTTTTATTTTTACTTCTGGCCAAACCTCACAAATTTTAACAATATATACCACTAACGGCCATTAAACAACCAATCACAATCAATAAAACTATTTATTAAACAGAATAGATTTTTCACCTTTTTTGTAATTTTCTTGAATATTGCTGCTACAACAGTTTGTTTAAACTTCGTGTGTACCTTAAACACATGCATGTCTATCACTTTAATTTGAAAATATATTACTGTGCCTATTACAAAAAAAATAGGCTTTAGGAAATGATATCGAAAAGATAGAGAACTATAGATTATTCATCAAAATTTGAGATTACAATGGTAACAATTTTTGAGATTTCAAACGGTTCTGAAAATTTTTATTTAAACTTGAAAACCCATCAATATAGCCTTTCATTTAGGTGTAATGACGTATCAATGTCAAAGCCTTCACAAAATATAACAAAAAGAAAGAATAATTTATAACTAGTGGCCCCACAGCCGGCTGCTGCCTTTTCAATACAAAGGTATCAAAGACAAGCACCGATAAAGCCCTGTTGAACAGAAGCCACCTGGTCTTTGAAAGTCGCCGATGGGCGACCAAATCTGGCCACTGACCTGAATCACTGGTCGCCGACCTAACCAAGGTCGCACGCTACTAGAGATGTCTTAGTGTGAGAACTTACTTACACACTTGACAGTGTGTGAGTAAGACTAATATAAACTTCGCCCCACTGGAAGAGGGGATCATTATATCATTCATCATTATACGAGTAGCCACATCATTATATCAGTATCATTTTACAGCAGCAGTTATACTTGAGTTCCGAGCGCGTCCCTATACAAGTTTATCTTATAATTATTTTCATAGTTGTGCATATTAGTTTATTTATTATAATCATTTTAAATTATTTGTTATTTAACTCTTAAAATTATTTATTTACTTTTATCAAATCATATTAATTGTAGTTACCATTAGGCTCATTCAAATTATTGTTAAAATATTTTTACAAATTCAGTGTTAGTAATTCAAGCAAAACTAACTTCCGCCTAATAAATCCCTCTTCAAGACATCTAACTTCATACCTCAGGAATCACGACAATTTAATCCACTACATAGGACTTAAAAGGAAATATTGCTTGGTATTTTTAGTAACATAATTTTGTAACGAAGAAATGACGTAACTATCAACTACTATTTAGCAGAAAGTCAAAATCTAACTGGGAAAGGGATTCAGTGAGAGTGGAGGTTGAATGTCCTTGTAACTGCTGTTTAAGCTCCAGTTTCACGGCTCTAGTCTAACGGATATATATGGTAGAGATAGCTGTTTAGTTCGGAATATTAGAGATATGGTGTATAAGCTAGCAGGGAGTCAGTTTAGCTATTCCAGTGAATACAGTAGTGTACCTATATTCTATTATTCATGTTTGGTTTAAATGTTTACAAGATAAAAATGCATCTCCATTTTTAATCTTACAGTATTATAAACAACGCAACAGCTATAACATTAAATTGATCATAAGAAAGCTGTAAATCCATAAAACAGATAAAAATACTTAATTGTGAATTATTTCTTACCTACTAAATTTAGTAACCACACATGCCAAATTGTTATATTAATATTGTAATTCTTTCAAAATTGAAACCATATTTTAGTGAACCTATAATGTTCATAGTACATAGTTCTCTAGATTCCCATAGATTCCCTGTTTCAACAAAATAAAAGAGTTATACTTCTACTTATTACTTTCTTTTGCTGTTTTAGTGTAGGTTTTATTTATTAGTATCATATTGTGAAAGCAAATGTTGATCGGAAATGCAAGATTGGAAAAAAAAATTTGAGTTTCTTTGACTAAAAAAAAAAATGCAGAAAGATCGTTGACCGAAAAACCTTCCAGCGTTTCAAATTTATTGTGTGATTTACGCACGGAATACCCTGAATGTTAGTGAGCAGATTAATATGTATTTCGACTGATTATAACCCAGACGATCCGGCAGAAAGATTTCTTGTTACAAACGGGGTACCAACTGAACTGGAAGTAATTCTTTTTATCATGAAATTTCCATTTATTTTTTCTTTGCATTTTAATAAAAAAGAATTTTAAAGAATTTCTTTAGGACAAATTATAATACCGCAAACATAAGCTGGCAAATAACTATTTTGGAATTTTTGTTGAAAAATTTGTTTTTAAGCGGCTGTTCTGAAAAATATGTTCACTTCAAACTACCCTCTAAAGCCCAGTTTCCTTTTCTTATACGGTTCCCATTCTTTTCTGGAGAGAATAATGTGAATGTCTTTAATAAACATTATTACTTATGTTTGGGTTTAATAATCTTATCAAAAAAAGAAAAAAGGAGAAGAAATATTTTTCATAACTGTATCTTTTATTGGACTTGTTTAATTAACCCTTAAGCCCATATTGCAATAAGTTTCTTTAGGGTAGTGTCGCCTTGAATGCCAAAGCAACTGGTTAGAAGAGGGGTGGGGCCTTCTTTCTTCATCAACTTGCATGTAAATAGTTGTTAGGTAGTGGGCGAGACTTAATTTTCTCTCCCATCGCTTATCACTGTCCCCATGCCAAAGTTGTAACCTTATTTTGGTCAATCAAATGGGAAGCTAGTCTTCTTTAAAGTACAGTTTCGGGCATCGGGACACCCAGTATACTGAAAGAAAACCCACACGAATCGATACTTAAATGTGACTTACACCACCATCTACGTAGAAGAAAGTTTGATCACTACGTTGATTAAACGCGCCATCAAGAATGCCGAAATTGAGCCCTCGGAATCGTCCAAAAGAGAAGATCATCTTCAGCAAGAACAAAACCACTACAAGAATAGGCAAATAACTTTTCTCTTCAATAAGGCCAAACAGCCTCTTCATATAAGAAAACGGAAAATAGAGGAAAAAATAAAGAAAACAAGGATAATCTCTAACATATGCAACGGTTATAAGAAGTATTCAAAAATCCAGGCAAAGTGAAAATAACAATCATACATACATAGGACGAAAATGTTGCAAATACTTCTACATTTCAAAGACAAATTTCCATTACAAAGAAAGGGGATGAATGTGATTCCTTGTAGCTATGAAGAAAAATATCCTCGTAGCTCGCCGAATTAGTTGTGAAACTTGTGGGCAGAGTTAAATGACATCACAGCTACTGGAAAGCTCTGGCAATTGGCGGAGCTTAACAGCCGTTTAGGAGTCACAACTAAGTTGTTGCCGAGTTATACACAAGACAGACCAAAAAGTTAACCATAATGCGCCTTAAAGAGAACATATATTGTGTCAAACAAAACAAAACAGGAACAGCCTAGAACTGGGCATGCAATAAATTTTGAGAAGTCCTTGCCCAAGTAAACAGTCACTAAGAACGTGTTGGAATAAGACGCACCAGAAATTGAAAAAGGAGGGAACTGTTTAGATAGAGAGATATCTGTGCCTCTGCTCAAGGAAATAAAAAAATAATTAATAATTTTCCCGAGCAAAAGAAGGTTATTACTTTGGCAGTGAGGGCGTGAGATGGAAAACTTAGTCCTCGTCACCCAACAACCAATTAATGTAAGGAAGGGAAAATTAAGCCTTGACTACTAGCTGCAGCAATTTGCTTGCAAGGTGGCGAAGGCAGTTAGGTCCCGCCCCTGTTCTACCATCCTGTCTCTTGCCAATGTTACTTTGGCATTCATGGCGACATTATCTTGAACAAGTTACAGAAGAGAAATATTTTCAAAGTCTAGCAAATATGGTCAGTTAAATAATATAATGAAAGTATATTTAAAGAAAAATCGTTGGAGCCGTTTCTGTAAAATTTGCGAAAATTTGTAACCACAAACAAAAGCATAAAAGATCTCTTTCTGAACACATCGTTTTCTAACTCCCTTAATGAAAACTCTTGGATGCAAAAACCTTACAGGATCATATTATTTCTTGTTACAATAATGAGAGATAACCGTAACATATTAACAGATTAACCGTAAGGATAACAGATTAACTGTATGGTATGAAAAAACGATCGGAGAATACCAGTACGGTTTTAGAAACAACCGATCAACTACAGACCTTATATTTTCAGTAAGGCATATGTTTGAAAAAGCATGTGAATATAACATAGACCTGCATAATGTTTTCGTTGATTTCAAGCAAGCCTATGATTCTTTGAATGGAACTAATGAAAGCCATGAGAGGTTTGGCAGAAATGACTTTGAAAGAAACAAAATTCCGGGTGAAAGTACGAAATGTCCTCTCCGATAGTTTGTCACTAGTGGTTTGAGGCAGGGAGACCCGCTAGCGCCGGCATTGTTTAATCTGGCATTGGAATGGGCAGTAAGAGCAATAAGGACCAATCCTAAAGGTACTATTTATAATAGACTGACCCAACATACATCGCCTCGAGTATGCAGACGATGTACTCACTCGGCGCACTAAAGCAGCACTGGAAGGGCCCCTGGAAGAATTTGAAAGAAAGGCTATGACTCTTGGCTTGAAAGTTAACGAAGAAAAAACTATTTATATGAGATCATCCAGGAACCAAGCTGTGATACCTGAGAAGGTGAACATTAATGCTCATGAGTTATTAACTGGAGATAGTTTCAAATACCTGGGAGCGGTTGTGACGAACAGAAATGAAGTAAACGCCGAAATTAAAGCACGAACAGCTGCTGGCAACAGATGCTTGTTTGCATTAGCGAAGGCTGTTCGCTTTAGAGTTTTATCACGTGACGCCAAGGTTTTAATATATAGAACTATAATAAGACCAGTTGTAACGTATGCAGTGAGACGTGGTATTGTCTAAAGAGAGCGAAAGGTTGCTTGGAGTGTGGGAAAGAAAGGTCCTAAGAAAGATATTTGGCCCAAGCTTTGTGAACGGCCAGTGGAGGATTAGTAAAAATGATGAATTGTACCAGCTCTACAAGAATGAAGACATCGTGAACTTTATAAAGAAAGGTCGTCTCAGCTGGTTAGGTCATGTGGAGAGAATGGAGGAGGTTAGACTGCCCAAAAGGCTCCTCTGTGGTCGACCCGGTGGTGCTCGCCGGAGAGGAAGACCTCGCTTGCGTTGGCTGGACAATCTCCAAGATGACCTCGCCTCAATGGGTGTTAGGCGGTGATGAATGAAGGCCAAAGAAAGGGATGTATGGCAGAAGCTTGTGGGCGAGGCCCTCGGGTCCTTTAGGACTGTAGTGCCGTAATAATAACAATAATAATAATAATAATAATATAATAATGAGAGGAAGCTAAAACGTTAACACAAATTATATTTCACTGATAAGTTGAATCAACACTTGTCAGGAAGAAGTAGCAAATATAATAATGATTTTAAACAAATAAACAAACTGACCGACCAAACTTCTAAATAAACATTATAAATAAATAAATATATATTTTATATATATATATTGTATGTAGCAGCGGATGTGCCACACCCTAGAAATTTTTTGCCTCAGGAAAGTCAAGTACCAAATCTGACACGCATACTCTGATGGCCGAAGGCGAGTACCCTGTAACCAAAACTGCTTCTGCATAAATATATGAATATTTACCTACGATTATTTTTATAACTTGAATACAATATATATTCTACTTACTTTTATAAAAATGAATATATACACAGAAATTCAATGAAAGTATTCAAATAAATCTTTTTCAAATTTATGTTGATATCCGTCATTGGAATAGATTTATTTAAAAAGAAAAGTTTATATACAAAATATTGTAAAAAAAAGCGGTATGTCTATGTAACTAATTTGTAGGTTTAGAAACTATACATAAATTTATATTTACTTTATTTAAAACTTACTATAAATTTTTCGTTTCTAAGTTATACTAAACACACACACAAATATATATGTAATAATAATAATAATAATAATAATAATAATAATAATATACTTTATTCAAGAATACAAAAAACAATCAAATATACAACTGTTAATAAAAGAAAAGTATATACGGCTTGGATAAGTATCCGTCAGCCGGAGGTTGATGCGATCAATTTTCAGCATCAAAAGTAAAAATACAAAAGGCAACTAAGAAAATTAATATAAAATAGAAGAAATTATTTTCTTTCTTGGTTTCGATGTAAATATAATTGAGTAGAACATGGAAAGAATGATATGATTATACAAGATTGAGAAGCAGAACGAGCTATGCACTAAACATTATAAAAATAAACAAACTGCAATAGTACTCTTTTTGTTACAATTAATCTGTCTAAAAATTGAACTCTTGAACCAATTCATATCTATAAAACCATGCAGAGCGTACGTATTTGATTAACCCCTTACAATTCAGTGAATTCAGAAGGCACCTAAGAGACTGTAGCGAAAGAGTCCTCACACCTAAGTAGAGCAAGCGAAACTCCGCTAATATAGGACATTCTGCAAGAAAGTGCACTATATCCTCTTTGGCTCTACGATTACACAGTGAACAGAGTTCTATCTCTCGCTCAGCCCAGGGTGTAAAATTCAAAAATAATAATTCCCCTCTCATTTTAAATAACCATCGCAAATCGTTCAGCGACAAGTGCTTAGAAGGACAGTCCGCATCAAATGAAAAAATCCTTACACTCAGGTCTAATTTCTTATAGAATAGAAATCGTGAAGATTGTCCTGCACGCATCACAGACTCATCTCTATACGCTAGTCTGATTTTATCTAATAGAACCGACAATTGACGTTCAAGTAACATTACATTATTCGCAGAGAGTTCCAATTCGCAATTATATTTCTGCGCCAAAACAACCCATTTCTCAAACCAGAAAGTTCTGCGCCTGATGACTTCCAACGCCAGTATCCTGGGAAGCCGGTGTGCAGGAAACTCCAGTACCTTCAGACAATATCTGAAGTGTAAACTTAAAGTGAACACTTCAAGCAAGTCAACACCCGTTTCGAGATATAGCATGTAGTTAGGGGTAATCGATGAAAGAGAAAAGAGCTTCTTGATAAAAAATCTCAACAACTTTTCCAGGGCCTCATACCGCTGGAATCCCCAAATCTGTGCCGCGTAGCAGGCAATCGCTCTGCATACCGAATTAAATATCTGATATTTATGAGAGATAGGTACCATTTTAGTTGAAAAAACTCCCATCGATACAGAGTTTAGGGCCAGCTTGGCTGCAGAAACCTTCTCCTTAATGTGGGTGTCAAAGCTGAGGCGAGGCGTCATAGTAACTCCCAAATATTTGTAATTATTAACGACCTCAATTTCTTGGTCACCATATCGCCATTTCTCCTTTCCCGACAATCTACCACCCTTCCTGAAAACTACGATTTGCGACTTTTTTAAATTAACTTCAAGACCCCATTGTTGACAATAACTTTCAAGAATGTTAATATTCCTTTGCAACTGCAAAGGATTCTCGTCCAGGATAACAATATCCCAGCATACATTAAAATCTTAACGACTGTATCTGCCACTCCACCCTCCAGAAGCCCTGGCAAATCGTCCACAAAAACAGAAAAAAGTATTGGGCTCAAGAGACAACCTTGTCGCACACCACTAGCCACACTAAAAAACTCCGATATACCATTGCCGCCTCTTACCGCACAAAGAGTTTCCCTATACAAAGGTCTTAATATTGTTACAAATTTGGAGGAAACACCTAAATTCAGCAGTTTAAGAAACAATGCAGAACGATTGACCCGGTCAAAAGCGGCAGAGAAATCTACAAAAAAACAATAAACTTTTTTAGCCCTTCTTAAAAACTTTAATTTAATAATATTGCACAAAACAAACAAATTATCAAGAGTTGAATAATATATATGTGTATATAAATATATATGTGTATGTGTATGTATGTATACTCAAAAATATATGTATTTTTTATATAATATACTGACCAATTTCGAAAACTATGTATATATCGGGTGTTTCAGAATTTCACGGCGCTATTTAGGTATGTGTTCTTTATCAAAAAATAAACATAAAAGTTCATATACACGTAATGTTTTAAATCAATTTGTTATTCAAGGTTAAAGTATAATACTAACAATTGCATATCGTTTATTTGTTTGACAGCATTAAACACTATGTATGTTCTGTTGTGCGTGTGAGTGAATACTGTGAGCCAGTATTTTTAGTAATTTGTGTATTATCATGGGAGACATCACCAATTGGTTCACTTTTTCCGACCAAAGAGACATGCTTTTAACTTATGGCGAGGTACACAAAAAGGGTGTTGCTGCTGTTCAAAGATATCATGAAAAATTTCCCAACCGAAGAATACCAAATCGTAAAACGTTTGAAGCTTTTGAAAGACATTTTAAGGAAAGTGGCACACTAAAGCCTGTACGAGTAAATGCCGGTCGACAAAGATTTCAGCGAAATGCAACCATTGAAGAAGAAATACTGGAAGGTGTTCAGTTATCTCCAAGTACTAGCACCAGAAGATTGTCACTTTGTTTCGATGTTTCCTCTACCAGTGTAATGCGAACAGTGCGCGAACAACAATTGCATCCATTTCACATTACGCATGTGTGATTTGTTACCACAAGTTTATAGCAAGCGCAGAAATTTCTCCCAATGGTTAATTCAACAATACACACAAGATCCTTATTTCCTAAGCTGCCTGCTGGTTCCCCGAAGAATCTTGCTTTACAAGAAATGGGATTACTAATTTTCAAAACACCCATTCTTGGGACGAAGAAAACCCTCATACGATTGCTACTACACATTACCAATATACCTTTTCATTAAATGTCTGGTGTGATCTTCTTGGCGACAATCTAATCGGCCCCTTTCTTTTGCCACCTAGGCTTTCAGGAATATCATACTTGCATTTTTTGCAAAATAATCTTAGTAGCTTCTAGAAGATATTCCGCTTGCCAATAGGCAGAGGCTTTGGTTTATGCATGAGGGTGCTTCAGCTCACTATTCTCATATTGTGACTGACTATTTAAAAGCAACATATATGGTAAATGGGTTGGTCGAAACAGACCTGTTAAATGGCCACCACAATATCCCGATCTAACGCCGTTAGATTATTTTCTGTGGGACTGAATGAAGTCTATGGTTTATTCTACGTCTATTGGCACGCAAGAAGAACTAAGGAATTGTGGATCGTGGAAGCCGCAGCTACTATCAAGCATCGTCCTGATGCTATAAGAAGTGCCGAAGCATGGATTCGTCGTGCTGAATGCTGCATTTAGCAAAACGGTGGCCACTTTGAACAGTCGCTCTGAATTATTGTGTTGTTAAATAAATACCTTTACGCCCCAATATCTCTGTAATAAATTGATTTAAAACATAATGTGTATATGAACTTTTATGTTTATTTTTTGCTACAGAACACATACCTAAAATAGTGCCGTGCAATTCTGAAACGCCCGGTATATAAATCTATATAATACATACCGTATATTATACAGATCTAGATCAGTTTTTATGAGCATGCGCATGCGGTACCCAGAACTAACCATTGCAAGTATGTTAAAATGCTATATGTATGGTCCTTGCTTAATATGGCGATAAAACATAGATATACTACTTAAACAAAAAGACACCAAAAAAATTGAATGCGTTTGAAATGTGGATGTAATAGTGGATATTCTGATCCACTATATTAGTAAGACAACTAATGAAGAAGACTTAAGAAAAATGTAGATATACACGACCACACTTATGTATTAACATAAAAATCAGGAAAACGGCCAGATCTAGTTCATATAATGCATTGCAGAGAATATGAACAATATGAATATGACTTCAATTAGATGATAAAATTGAGAGTAAACGCAAGATTCGAAGAAAGATAAATTCATGGTATCGGAATATAGGAGATCTGGCACATATAAAGGAAATATCTAAATTCATCAAACACAGAAGAGAAAAAAATTTAGCCATAATAGGAAGGCAGTTAGGAGGAGAAGGATAAGAAGGGTGGTTAACATACTATATACGAGTATGTATCTCGGCCTCCTCCTCCTAAATGCCTTCATATATTTACATGTACAGATCAATTTATAAACAACAGTTCCTCTTAATGCAAGAAGAGAAAGTAAAAATTAGTAATAATAAGTCTATATCTTAAGTAAATGGATCAAGTTTTTTTATTTGCCTTTTTTTTTTTATCTGAGAAATAAAGTTACAATTTTCATTATTATTGTAATTAAATAATAAATGTAACTTTATTATAATGACCAAGTTGTAAATAAAATTAAATAAACTAAGACAATATTTACTTACTTTATTAAAATAACATTACAGTAAGATATAATTCAATTTACTTATTTACAATCTTCACTGATTTAATTATTTAGTATAGCATAGATAATGAGCCTTTCATAACTTAGTACATTTGTGTGAATAGAAAATACCATGAAATTATGTGGAACATGAGGAACAGAATAGTTATGCGGTTGGAAATAGAGAGAGGGGGGGCGCCTTGTTATTAACATAATTAGTCTGTCAGCTGGTTTACAAATTAGTATCAATTTTAGCGGTATCGCTAGCATACTAAGAATACTAACAAGATATATATGTAGTGTCTCTCTCACACTCTTCTACAACGTAGAAGAACGTAAGTATAGGTTGGTATTATTTAAAAAACTTCAGTATATATATTATATCAAAATGTTGAGGAAAACACAACTTACTCAGTTTTGAATTAATATATAATATTAATAGAAAATAATTTCTTCAAACTGAACCATTTAGTTGTACTTGATAGTAATAATTATTATTTGCTGGTTTTTAAGAAACCTTGTCTTATATGAATGAGCTTTCTATACGATTAAGTGGCATAATGGAAAAAAAAAACAGTTTGATGTGAACTCGGTTAAAGTTAAACGTTCAATTAAGCTGAGCCAGCTACAGAATAAAGAAGAGGAGAGATTTAATTGAAACTGACTATATCGCCACCAGCTAGCGCATGTATCCAGATCCAAAAGTGATAATTTCGCCGTTAAATCAATTTCATGAAAAAAGATAAAAAAAAAAAAAAAAAATTAAAAAAAATGAAAGTTCTATATAACGTATAATTTGATTGCAGAGGATAAAGGCCATTGTTCCCAGGGTGGACAAAGGACTCGAATCCGAGAACTCAGCACGGGAGTTCAGTGCGCTAACCTCTGAACTAATCCCTTCCCTTACTTTTTATAGTTAATACAATAATTACAAAATTGATAAATACTCTATAAACTTCGATTTTTTTTTTTTAATACCTACAACATAAAAATAGAAAGGTTACATGCTGGAATTCTGGTACTCTTGGCTCAGGTAGTCACTTCAATATAGTTACATTGCAGTTTATATGTTAGCATTAATAACACTGAAGAACTAAACATTTGATATTTATTCTAAGTCCCTAAGAACCCCAAAAATATTCTTTTTCGAAAAATGTTTCAAATAAAAGTGATAGGTATTGGGGTATATGGGGATAACGAGTTTTTCTCGGAAACTAAGATAGCTAGAAAACAACTAAAAAATACGTGTCTCCGTAGTTTTTTGTTACAAAACCAAATTTAATTTGCAAATTAGTTTTGGTGCTTCGAGAAGCGAGATACAGGCATCAACTTCATTTTTTCAAGTTGGGAGGTGCGGTTTTTATTTATGAAATAGATTCCTCTAATTTTTTTATAAGAAATTTACTTGAACGGTTTCTTTCTTTGAGTGATTATTTTACAAGTTATGAATGAAAACATGATTCTTATAAGAAATTTCAAAATGTTATTATAACGGTTTTGTGATTGAATAAGAAGAAAAGTACTATTTTATTATAAATTTTACTCCTCATTAATTACAGATCTTGCTCGAACTGGCCCCCACCATTAGAGATGCATACACATGCTTTTTCCTGCCAATTGTACCTTACGACCAAAGAAATACATCTCTAATGGTGGGGGCCAGTTCGAGCAAGATCTGTAATTAATGAGGAGTAAAATTTATAATAAAATAGTACTTTTCTTCTTATTCAATCAAAAAAACCGTTATAATATCATTTTGAAATTTCTTATAAGAATCATGTTTTCATTCATAACTTGTAAAATATCGCTCAAAGAAAAAAAACCGTTCAAGTAAATTTTTCTTACAAAAAATAGAGGAATCTATTTCTTAAATAAAAACCACACATCCCCATTTGACAAAATGAAGTTGGTGCCTGTATCTCGCTTCTCGAAGCACCAAAACAAATTTGCAAATTAAATTTGGTTTTCAAACAAAAAACTACGGAGACACGTATTTTTTAGTTTTTTCTAGCTATCTTAGTTTCTGAGAAAAAGTCGTTATCCATATACCTTGGGATCCATTTTTTGGGACACCAAAAAACTGTCCAAAAAAAAAAATCAGTAAAAGCGCACTTCCGGTTGGGGGTTTTGCCCGGGATATTCGTGTCACTTGCAGCCGGCATTACCTAATGGAGTACACCAAGTTGATATTTCTGCGTATTTTGTTTTGTTTTTGAGATATTCTATTCGCACACACACGCACATACATGCTTACAGAAAATATATGTATTTATTATATTATATCCATAATAATGGCCATATTTTGAAGAAAAAAAAACGAGGCACAGAAACTGTTGAAGATTAAGATTTAAATTACAAAAAAAAAGATAATGTTTAATAAGAATCCACCCGATTAGTATACCGTTAAATCCTGGTAAGCTCTATGTATAATCCAAAAAATTACTTGAACAGAAGTTTTGAAAAACCACGACTAATTACCCGATATGAGAAAACAATTATGAAAAACATTCACTTACAGCTTTTCTCGATTTCTGATCGACAATCTTTTTCAATATTGCAAGTTTCACAACATTGCAATATTGCTTTTAATAAAAAAATCTTCCGAACCCCCCAAAAAATCAATTTCCTTTGAAAAACTTTAGAAGCAAATCACCAAAAAACTGAAAAAAACTCACTGTAAGATGGTATTTCCGGTAAATGTTTCTGAAAGAAATTTTCATGATAATCAAACGGAAAGATTCATTATTACTATCTTGCACTTCTCTTTCACTTGATAGAGAGTGTCCTAATCTGTGTGTTTTATATGTTTGCCAGAAAGAAATTATTTAGAAACAAAAATTCGCTGTTAACTTCAACTTGATATACTTTTAGATAGCTGATTTTTCTATAGAAATAAGTTAAATAAGAAAACAATAATAAATTGAAAACAATAAATAAATAAAAAAGAATTATAAATCTAGCCATAAATGTAGTGGAGGGAATGAATTCTCTCGGTCTGAGAGAATTCATTAATATGGTCTCCGTTATGAGCGGTAAATTCTTCAAATCAACGCCAAACTCTTCAAGAACATTGCTCATTATTTATAACTCTTGAGCAAAACTACAATTTTCTTCCACTATTCCTCTCCCCATATTGTTTCCGGAGTTACTCCTTATAAAAAGCGACCCAACTATAGAGATGGTCTTTTCTCCATGCATCTTGACGGCTTGTTACCGGTAAAACGCAGCAATTCATCCTGAAAGTGCACCCAAGCTCTTACCCTCCTCCCCAATTAGTAATAATAATAACTCATAAATAAACATAAAAAGCTACTACTAAGAACACTGTGCCAGCAATCTATCGCTCTGATTTCAATATCTTAAGATGTCCTTAATCTCCAGCTCCCCTAAGCGCATACCTTTGAGAATGCTACCCTCCCAAATTATATTCGGAAATATGAATGAAACAGGGACACTCACTGACTTGGATCGTCATTTTTCCATCTCCACTGTATCTTCACAATTGTGACACAAAGGATTAGATGGTCAAATTCCATGGAAAAGTAACCAATGAACTGATGAAATTGAATTGAATAATCAGAGACATTTTCCGTGGTAGCCTGCTTCATTTTGTGGTCATCGACCGGTTTCGGGCGTTCGCCCATCTTCAGGATGCGTTCTTCAGACAGTGTGCCAACACAGACTCGTACAGAGACTTAGTTTCACACTAACTGAGGGTATTTTAAATACTTTAAAATAGTGAGTATTTTAAAAAATAAAAAATTTAATTAAAAATATGAAATTCGTACATATATAAATATAAAAAACATATACCAATATTAAATATAAAAAATATTAAAAATAATGTATTTAAAACAGAAAATACTGAGTATTTAAAAATACACCTCAGTTAGTGTGAAACTAAGTCTCTGTACGAGTCTGTGTTGGCCACACTGTCTGAAGAACGCATCCTGAAGATGGGCGAACGCCCGAAACCGGTCGATGACCACAAAATGAAGCAGGCTACCACGGAAAATGTCTCTGATGCTTTCCAGCTCTGCGGAACCAACCACCACAACAAATGAATTGAATAAGCTTGGCACTTAGTTGTAGTACCTAAATCGCTGTTAAGCTCCGCCATTAGCAGTGACGTCATTTAACTCTGCCCACAGGTCTCACAAATAAGTTGTCGAGCTATGCAGTTGAATATTTCAATGAATATGGTTGTTCATATTTTTTTTTTTTTTACTATGTCCGATATTCAATATCACATTCATGTAATTTATTTTCCCAAAGTTTTCTACAAATCATGTAACAAAGGAAATATGCTCATATAATCTCATTAGAAAATATTGGTTCATTCACTTCTTTTAATAAGCACATAAACTGAAAAACTAAATATTATAAATAAATTGGTTTAATTCAAGAAACTCCGTGTTTACAGCGGGTCATTAACAAAATATTATATAACTTTGCCGGTATGATATAGTCAGGAATAATCGTGATATTAAACGAAATTAATTGACGTGCCATATTTATTACAACAAGACTTAGTATTTAAAAAAGAAATGTCAATAATCTATTAGAGAAATATTATTACTTTCACAATTATTATAGATTTCCATATTATTACTTTCACAATTATTATAGATTTCCATCTTTGAAAAAATAAATTTAAGTTTATACATTAACTAGGGGTTAGATATTAAGTTATTTTATTTAAGTCCTAAAATATAATAAAGGTACGTAGAAAATGTACATGTAGGTAAATATCTGGCCTTACTGATTTAGTTAATATTAATGATAGTTATATATGAAGTACTTTGTAATGAAAGTTTGCCTCCAGCTAATGAAGTATATAAAATTACGAAATTAGTTCACATAAAAGGATAAGTAATTTATTCACTTAACAATACGTAAACAAATTATTAAAACAGATAAAAGAAAATCATTTATCTTTATTTTTTTTAATGATAATTTTTACTAAGTTTTGTTCGTCATATTAAAATGATATAATAGCAATCGGTTTACAGTTCAATCCTGCTATGAATAGGAAAAATTACTCACTTATTTACAACCGATAAGTCGAAGTGTTCAAATGTATTTTACACAGCGCAAAATGTGTGGGGATTGTAAATCGCGCATAGTACTGCAATATGTAGTTAATAAATGTAGTCACTTTTTACAATATATTTTTTTTTTTATAAAAAAAAAATGGTAATTATAAAGAAAAAAAATACAAACAAATAACTAAACACGAATTATAATAATTATGTGATGCGTTTTATTTTTGTAAAATATTTGTCTTAAGATTGATAGGTAAGCTGAGATATAGGTAGCAAACTCGATATAATCGAGCAGCCTCACTGACATTTTATAAGTTTATTACAAATAAGGTGTCTCGCTGCATACAATTTTAAAATAACTTTTAGAAAAAATAATCTGGTGTGAAACACTCACACGACTGCGATATGGCAATTTTTCTTCACACTTACAATTCTTATTAGTGTTTAAAACCGTCGGCATTTTTATGGCGAATATCACAAAAATACAGAAAAACCTATTCAATAAAGGCGCACTTCCGGTCGTCCGATTTTCTTCAAACTGGGAATTTTGGCAACTTATTTAATTCTAATTAATTTTATTTAGTTGACAAAATTGTATAGCCCATTGTTGAACTGAAATAGCTCATTAGAGGGAACCATTATCTCATCTCTCCCCCAAAAGTGCTTTTAAATATATTTTTGCGGAGAAACGTTGCAAATAAAAGTTGTAGATCTTTATATCAAGTTCAAAGAAAATCTTTGGAGTCGTTTTGAAGAAAATACCAGAAAACTGAAAACTACTTTCAGTAAAGCATACTTCCGGTCAACCGATTTTCTTCAAACTCGGGATTTCGACAACATATTTAATTCTAATTAATATTATTTAGTTGATAGAATTGGGTAATAAACTGAAACAGCCCTTCTCCAAAAGTGCCCTTAAATGAATTTTTCCAGATAAATGTTTCAAAGAAAAGTTGTAATTATCCATCTTCACTCACTTGAATACTGGTTAACGAAATGGAGAATGAAAAACAACCTTAATAAATCCCCATACATAGTTTTCACACTAAACAAAAAAGTAATCCCGCCTAGCTACTTGTTCAACACTCCTGTTTCTCCCGCAGCCCATGTTCGTTATCTTGGACTATACTTACACAAGCGACTCACATGGAATCCCCATACAAGACTTAAAAGAATCACCCTCAACCAACGCTTCAAACTTCTGGCTAGACTTCTTGACAAACGCTCCAAACTAACACTTCTGCAGAAAAGACAACTTTCTATCTCACTGCTCGCTCCAATTTGGAGATACAGACTAGAACTGTACGGTACTCCTAAGCGTTCCAACTTCAATAGAATTCAAACACTTCAGTCAAAAATCCTCAGTCGCATTGTCGACGCCCCATTTTATGTGTCCAACCGCACCGTTCACAACGACCTGAAGATCCCGTTTGTCAACTACCTCGCAAAATCCCGATACAACAAATTCCACAGTCACCTATCCCTTCATCCAAATCCCTTCGTCCAAACCCTCTATTCAAATCCACTCCCAGGTAATCCCCAAAGACGGCTGAAGCGCCGTTGGCCCCGCGACCTCTGGATATCTAATGTCTGTCATCACTGGATAATTGCCATTCATGACATTACAAGATACAGTTTTTCTTATATCATATTTACTTGTTGCATTTATATTATATGTACCATGCAGTTGTAAATATGTAAATAAATAAATTAAAAAAAAGAAAAGTTGCATCTCTTTGTATATGTTTGGTGATGTTCAATGCTTAAAGAAAATCGTTGGAACCGTTTTTGTGAAAATCCAAAACAAAATAACTGAAAACTCTATTCAATAAAGTGGCACTTCCGTTTGATGGATTTTTGTCTGATGCGGTGGTAGTACTTAAACGGAATACCAGGTTGAGATATTCTTTTCACACACATCCACAGACCCACAGACCATTTTCTAAAAACCACTATTTGAACTCAGGGGACCTCAAAACGTGTATTTCCGGTGTAAACTAAATTTCGAAAATCTGGCATGATCGCAATACTTCTTGTTACTATTATTAGTAAGTGAAAGTAAAAACAAAACCAAAAAATAAATACAAAGCCCTTATTTCCGCCATTGAAATTAAATACAAAATGAAAGAAATAAAACGATTTTAATCCTGAAGCTGACAGGAGTCATTCACATGCGGAAAAAAAAATGGGTTTAATGGAGTACCAGATAATTTGATTATTCTCGGCTATAATGATTTTTTTTTCTTCAACCTCGTATAATACATACCCATACTAGTGTAGGCTACAATATTTTGTTTTTGATACATTTTTCTGAGAAAATTGTTTATGAGGAAATATTGGAGAAGGGGGCTAAGATCTTGGCTCCGCCCCTCGAATGAGTGTCTAATCAACAGACACGTATGTTTCTGAAGTAAGTTTCATCCAACTTCTGCAACTTAATAGATTCCAAATTAGTAAACATTCTAATTTATAAAATAAAATAAAAAACAACAAAAAAACAACCAAATAGTAATCAGAACTATAATAATGTAGTGGAAGAAGAAATGCAAAAATAAATAATTTTGCAAAATATTTTAGATGAAATAATTTTGGCAAAAATAATGTATTTTAGAGTCAGCTACTGTAATTTAAGGTCATTGCTATTAGGGGAGACAAAGGCACAAGAATCTGTTAAATTAATACAATGCCACTTGGCCAACTGTTTTGTAAGAGAAGGCATTTTTTTTAACAGTCTACATTCTGCTTTCAAAGCCAGAACACTTGCTTCAGGAATCGCTCTCTTAAACTCAGTGTCAGTGATAGAGATTTGTCTTTATTCTAGATAAACATCTGATTTATTAAGATATAGTTGTGAATATTGTAAACCATTTAAATTCACTTAGAGAATATATTTATTTCAAAAACAGTTGGTTGTAGACACCGAAGCAGAACACTTGTTTTTCGTTCTCTTAGCATCAGTGCATATTAATAAGTTAATAATTTCTTGCAAATAACTTGTAGTTATTATTTTAATAGAATATATTTATTGTTAGCATTGGTGACTACTTTCTTATTTCTGATATTTCTCTCTTAAACATATATACTTACAAGCCCCTTTTACTAAACCGCTCGTTCTACACCAACTACTGCTACAAAACACACAACAACTCAACACATGAAAGACATTTCAATAATAACAGAATGAGATAGTCGTATGAGAATTCTACACCAGAATTTTTAATAAACTAAACTTAACACTAATATAAAAAGTTCTAATGATTATTAGTCGTGCCTGTATTCTTTTATATTCCACATATTATAACAAGATCGAACACTTATTATCATAACTTAAACAAGACTAAATAAAATTTGATCCAGATATGCAGAACAACTCTACATCTCCAATTTACAAGGAAACCCCCAAGGAATAGAAACACACATTGAGAGCACTTAAAATTTTTTTTTTTTTAATCTAATGTGAAGATTAAAGAAGGAAAAAAAGATTAAATTAGCCTTTTTTCCCGAATGGTAGAATTACCGAGTTGACTTACGAGTTTGTGACTCGTATATCATTTTGACTGACATTCGGATGATAATCAATCATAATGTCAGAACAATATTAATCTCAATATGTATCTCACTTTTTTTTCTTTTTTACTCAACAAAGAAATTATAAAGGATAAAAAAAAAAAACAAAAGAATGACAAACTAGAAAATTGGCAAATATAATACAATATTCCTAAATGATTACAATAAAATCCGACATGTTGGGAACATTGCTAAATGGCAATCAGCCCCCCCTTGTTCTATCTGTCAGTTTGAATTAAATACATTTTTGACAATACTAATATAAATTTTTTTTTTCTTTCTTTTTTTTATATAAAATGATTTTTGAATTTGAAAAAGTTTAACCACCGGCTTAATGATTAATGATATATGTCCATATGAGATTTAAATAATCTACACTGACAAGACATTTCTCTTAATGCGGTTAATACAATATTATTTAAAAAATTGTCAAATTTTATTCCATTTTTGCTAACGTAAACATTGTGGTAGTGGGCTATAAATAGCAGGCAGCTTAAGTGATTACATCATAGTCCAGAAGACACCACCTTTTTTAACAAATTTCAACGGCATTTGTAATTTCATACCATACATTCCACTGAAACTTCAAAAATCAATTTTTCCGGGCATATTGTTTCAAATAAAAGTGAAACAATTATATCTGTGCAATTAGAAACCCCAGGCTATAGAAAGAAAATAGAAAGTACCCAAAAAAAACCTCAACATTTTTAATGTGCCTAAATATTATATAGGTGGTGGGATATAATAAATATGCACTGAGGTTGATACTTTAGAGGGGAAACTTAACGTTGCCCCTTGCCCAGGTCCCCCATCACCACCACCACTTTAAAATCAATTTTCCCAGAACAATATTTCAAATAAAAGTGATAGATAGATACTTTTTTATGTTTTTATACCATACGAAGTTTACATTAGAGTCAATCTTGAGAAAAATGGAAAACTAATTAGTAAAGACGCACTTTCGGTTGATGTATTTTGTCCAAAAGGTTCGTATCAGTCGAGTTGATATACCTATGGTAATTCCAAATAATACACTTTATTTTTAAACGTCACTAGAAAATCTTTTTTTAATTCATTATAACATATAAAAAAAAACTAGATCTTTTTCATTTTCTAATCATAATAATTATTACACACAGCATCATCAATTTGTTTTATTAAAGAAAGAGCCCTGGTACAAAGCATATTCTCAGCAAAAGCAGATTTGAACAATTTTCAGGTTTTATTAATGATTATTATTATTATTATTATTATTATTATTCAAAGAAGTGGAAGGCGAAGCCCTACGCTATCCAAAGCATCCCTGGGCCCATATAGCAACCCCAAAAGAATAACAACTTCCGGGTCTGCAACAAAAGTCCATGCCTGGGTTTTACCCATCTCAGTTTTGCTACAGTCCGTACAAATCGGACCAGAACATTGAAATGAGCTCTTTGAAAGCTTAAGCTCTTCTACCGATATCCTATTCCGGTCAAAGGTCCTGAACCTAAGCTCCCACAGCCCAAACAATCCGTCAATCCGTCATGAGATGTATAGGTGTTTCCTCCTCCCTCTCACAGACTCTACAAAAGGGGTCAAGCATGAGCCCCATTATATAGAGATATCTCCTTAAACCACAATGCCCAGTGAGGAAACCAACCAGATACCTTAGGGACGTCCGTGAAGACACAGGACTCCCTCACATAAAGCCCTGCCGGACCCCCAAGTATCTTAGACTGCCGACAATCTACTGTACTCATCCATAAGGATGAATTTATTAATGATTGTTCTAGTTGGTTCCGCAGAGCTGGAAAGCATCAGAGATATTTTCCGTGATAGCAGCTTCTTTTTGTGGTCATCGACCCGTTTCGGGCGTTCGCCCATTATCAGGATGCTTTTTGTCAAACAGTGTGAGATGGATGCCAGTAATATAAAAATATATTTTATTTGAAATTATCAAATTATGAAGAAAATGTAACATTCGCTGACAAAAGGGACTATTCAGGTAGAAGACCACCATTGTCTTTTAGAGTTCATAGAACTTTGGTAGCTTAGTCTTTTTACCCCTTCTCACAGGGGAAGATTTGTACTAACAAGAGAAGGCATTCTTTCAGCAGTCTGCTTTCTGTTTTCAAACAAGAACAGTCTGTATTCGACACTGAACCAGAACACTTGTCCTTCGCTATCTTAGCATCAGTGCCAGAATAAGTTAAAACATAAGAGTTTATTCTAACTAGTTTCAGTATATTAATAAGCATATTATTGTGTTATTGAAAAGTATTAGATATCTTTAATTTTTTTATTTATTTATTTATTTAAGGTGTCTCAACATCTGTGGTCATTTGCGCCCGGAGCCTTCTCAGTGCACTGCCGGCCTCCGGACAGTGTTCTCCCGTTACAGACAGCACTGTCCCATCACCGGACGGTGAGCTATAGGGGCTCCTAGGAAGAGAAAAGATAATATATTTAATTTAATCTACCAGTGTTTTCTTAATTATTCTTATTACTTCTCCTCTCTTTGAACATACACATAAGGCCTTTACTAAACCGCTCGTGCTACACAAACTACTACAACACATCACACCAATAACATTTCAAGTGTGATAACATAGATAGAGCACAGAGCAAATCTATGTTATCACGCTGTTTCACAAAAAGCATCATGATGATGGGCGAACGTCCGAAACTGGTAGTTGACCACAAAAAGAAGCAGGCTATCACGGAAAATATCTCTGCTTTTATTAATGGTGTTTGCAACTCAAGATTATTTGCCGACAATTTCACGACAGGATTTCAAATAGCTTCCGATGTTTTGTTGTGAGACACTCGAAAGCGTGAAGCGTATAGCGTTTACTTTTCTTTTTTTTGGAAAAACTCCGATTTCCTCTATAGAAAAATCATTAGAACAAATAATTCAAAATTTAGTTCAAGTGAGCGGGCTTTGCATACAAATTAGGTCTAATTCATTAGGACTTACAAAGTAGGTGAAAAATACAGCTAATTTGACCCTTTAATAACACCAAAAAATTGACAATTGGTTGAACTTTTGTGGAATCAATTTTGACGTTTACATTGAATAAATTGTTTACAAAGTTTTTTTAAAAAAATTTCTTCGTTTACTAAAATATAAAAATATATGTATTAAAAAGGAAAAATGAAAACTACCACAAATGAAAGATCCTTAAATGAAATACGGAAATGGTTTTGTTCAACGACAAGTACCCATTTTTTGGTGAGGCCAACAGATAAAAATCAGAGTATAGCAGACTATCGTCAATGTCCGTTTGTAAACGGATATGGCATCAACAGAACATATATATTATATTCATAGCAATGTACGGAAGTGGATTTTAGACTTGATCAGAGTTGATCTATTGAATTGTAAATTGAACTGACATTTTATTGTTTGCACTTTAAAATCTCATATAATATACATATATGTATCAGAAAGGCGCACCTAAAAATGGGCCCGACAACTCCATAAAAATGAACATATTATTCAGTTTACAAAATTTATTCTTTATTGATATTGTAAATAATAGACAATCCCTATAATATTATACTATTCGAGTATAATTTCAATTTATGCAATATCATTAATAACAATAAAGAGGTCTAATATTATATATACATAATCAGTAAGCAATAATGATTTTAAATCATTGATTTCTTTATTCTCCCAGAGATAATAACACTGCTTCTTTAAAAATCAAATTAATACGTTATTATTAACATGTATTTTTTTTTTTTTTTAATTTCGAGTAAATAATATATTTATATAAAGTGAAATAGTGATAAAACAGTGGATAAATCGATTTTGATCCTGTCAACCAGAGTTTTTATCAAATTTCAGTTTTATTTAATGTGATTTATTAATTTTGATTACAGAATTTTTGTCCATCCGTTTATACCAATAATATGTCGCAATATTAATTTTATTCTAATAGAACATATGTTAATAAATTTGATCTATGAAAATAGTTTACTAAATCATTTTGTTCTATTACATAAAATTGTTGAATTTACGTGGAAATTGCTGAACAAATAATTTCCTGTTCCTAGGGTTGTACTAAGCAGAGGAAAAATAAAATAAATAAAAAATATTATATAAATCCTCAATCACGTTTCCTCAAACTTGGAATCTTCATTAAAGTTGTTTAAACTTTAATTTAGTTGGCCATTTATGAAAAATAAAAATATATATAATGTATATGTTTATGTAGTAGGATTATATTTATATTATTTTAGTGTTTGACTTTAAGGCTTTTACCTGACTACATTGGTATAGCCTGGCTTTCTCAAGTTAACCTATCTCACAAAAAAAAAACCAGAACCCCTTAAAAACCCCTTAAATCGGTCAAGGAAGAAACATCCAATTATGCCAACGTTTCGACAGAGTTTTCTACCTTTATCAAGGCTTTAATCCAAAAAAAAACAATACAATGAGGAACCACAATGCATTAATAATACTGTAAAATGCAGCATAATTATAACAAAAACAAAACAAACAAAAAATGTTGAAAAAAAGTAATATTAAACTTCATATAGATAGTTGTGAAGATGTGGAGAAAGAATTTTTAAACATACATATTTATTACATCGCAGAAACATGAAAAAAGGAAAATTAAAATTCACTAGTTTCTTATCTTAAATTACTTACAGAAATGAAAGTGGGTTGAATAGGCAAGTGAAAGAAATTTGAGAAAATTGTTAGGTATAAGGTAGGTGAAAGGGAATTGTAGAAGGTCAATAAACCGTTATATAACGCAGCCAAATTGTGAGGATCATTATGAAAATTAACAGAAAATTTATTTCTTCTGATACATACCATTTCTAATATATTTCTTTTTTCCTGTTATACTTTTGCTAGTATTTTTGTTTTAGAAAAATCAAATTTATGATTTTTTTCCCCTTAAAATGTTCATCTAAAATTTACACCAAATTTCTTTATAACATAATACATCCACGGCCAACTTTTATAACGTTGTATGTTGGTAACCCATAAGAAAACATTGGAATACCCTGCCTATTAATTATTCTTTTGAATTACAATGTTGCAGAAATTAGAAGGGAAGGTAATTTTTCTCGTTTCTGGATTTGTAGGAGCAGTGCCGTTACCAAGTTCGAGTAATTATCTGGAAAATATGGCAGCTGTTGGATCGTTTTGAAGTTGAACTCTCACATTCGTTGTTAAATGATTTTTTTGACTGTGCTCCAAAGAGTTGAATATTTCAAGCAGGCATGCAATTCATCTGTTGGTGTTGAACGAGGTCTCATTGGAAGCGTTTGCCTGAAGTCATCGGCTAGTAACACCAATGCTCCACCAAATGGAACCTGATTATTTCGCAAGTCTTTCAATGTATGGTCTAATGCTTCCAATGACTTCTTATAAGCCATTGTACACTCATCCTACACAATGATTTTGCACGCCCGAAGAACCTTTCCCATCCCTGATGTTTTAGAAATGTTACATGTTGTGTTTTCTGTGAAGTGCATGTTTAAGTCATGACAGTTTAAGAGCTGAATGCGCTGTTCTACCTTCTTCCATCTACGCTGCAGCAATACCTGAAGAAGCAAGTGCTAACGCAATATGGCCGTTTGAACGGATTTTAGCTCGGAATTTCTTGTTTCCATGGGAACTTCGGAATAGAGGTACTTATAATAGTTGAGAAAGAGGTTCAGTGAGTGTGCCACCATCGCAACGCGTCTGAGTCTGTCTATTTCTGCTAACCTCGCGAAACGCTCGGAGAAGTTCCCGTTTCCGTGGGAACTTCGAAGTAAAAAGTATATATAAACACTCTTATATAGAAATGCAACGTTATGTAAAAATTTCAAGTTAATCCATCGACTCTTTTCGAGTTTTGCGGCCACAAACATACGGATGCTAAATTTATATATGCATAGATTATAAGGAAATTAAAAAATAAAATTTATAGTATTTAAAACTTAGTCAATATTTATAGTATTTAAAACTTTAGTCAAAACTTAGTCAATATTAGTCAACATGTTAGATTAAGAGAAACTGACATGTTAATAGAATGGTAAAATACTGACTTAAAGATATATTTAAAGCGTCACTCAGTCCAATATTCAATTCCTATAATTTGATCTTTTAAGTTTCCACTGATTTTCATATAATTTCCTATGTTTAAATTCACACATTGCCTACGATTACTTGAAAAATTAAATTTAATAATGTTACAGAGAGTGAAGGAGTTAATGACAATAGCAATTAAACAATGAAACAGAACGCACTGATTAGTGCCTAAGCTTTAATACCGAATTAATGTTCTCCACAAAGTGGCGAATAGTTCCCAAATTACAGATGTGAAACTTAATATCCACTTAACAATTTACCTCCAGGGGTTTAATGTTACTAGATTACTACAATAACACTGTAAACACAGTAAATCTGCCACAGAGGCCTAATTAAAACAGAGTTCTGAAGTCTTGTTTTTGGCTAATAAAATCCCTTTCCAGGGCTGAACACACTACAAGGAGCTGTGAGATGTGCTCAGGACAGTTTTCATCTGCCCAGATGCTGCTTCTATGCCATTTTTCTAGGATTTTCTTTCTGATTTCTTTCTGATTTTCGTTCATCCTTGTTACGAGACCAGCTTTAGCCTGGCAAATCTACAATAAAGAAGCCTGGATCTTTGTAAACAAGTGTATTTATTGGTTTTTTGGCTTTATTTTGCGTCTTTTTATTCTTCAAATTTGGAAAGAAGACGACATCTTAGCGTCCAGCATTCTAAAGCATATATCAGGTCATCAGTTTATCTTAGGAACTACATATTGAACTGAGAATATTTATTTGTCGCATTGCCTGAGAGAGACTAGTATGTTGTTGAAATAAATATTTAGGTCAATGTAACAACAGTTGCCAACAAGAACTTTTAGTTTGTATTATTTCATCCTTTATGTTACACTTACAGCAGATACTTGATGCTACTTTTCTCTCTTAAAGTTAAATTATCCTTTCTGATTCGACTCGGTGTTTCTGCCATTCCTTTTTCTGCCACCTGCCGTTAAGTTCCTTAGGTAGAATTTAGTATTGATAACACTATCAAGTAAGAGAAAAAATCCAGTAAGAAACGACTTTGTCATACTATACTACTGCAATATAATAAAATTTATCTTTCAAATTATGTTTACATACATTTTAAATGAACTTGCCATAAAGGCAAGTATAACTGCAGGATTATCATTTATTACCTGAATGTGGGAGCGACCTCTGTCGCAACTAAACCTTGTAGCCGCAATTTAAATTTTAACCTAATCTTCCTTAAAATTAATTTTACCAGAAATATCTTTTAAATAAAATTTATAGAATTCAAACTGTCCAGTAAGCATTCTCTAGTTTAAAGAAAATCTTTGCCATTTTCGAGAAAATTCCAAAAAATGACTGAAAATGTATTCTGTTGTCGGACTTTCGATTAACTGATTTCCTTTAAATTTGGAATTATACCAATGCTTCTGTTTTATTAATATTATATAGGTGCTAATACCATATATTTTACTGAAGTGGTACTTTAGAGAAAAGCTTAATGCGTCTCCAATCCCTCCCCAAAAAATATTCATTCCTGGGAAAATCTTCCAAATAAAAATAATAGCTACGAGTATTTATGTGTGTAGACAGTCCACGAAGTTAAACGAGAATCATTGTAGCCGTTTTTGAGAAAATCGTAATAATGCTGCATTTCCGGTTGATGAATTTTGCCCAGAAACGGCGGTAAGGAACAAAACCAAATTTTACCAAGTTTAAGCTAACTGCAATTTTTCATTTATGAGATATTTTGTTCACACAAACACACACACACACACACATACACATTCACTTACATAAAAAAACTATTCACTAAAAACACTGGGGCGGATGTTGGCGTAGTGGTTATGAGCATGGACTTGTAATTGGGAGGACCTCAGTTCGAGTCCCGCGTATAACTGCTAAATTTTATATTAGTATGAAAAATGTTAACAGTAAAGCAGGTGCTACCCGCCTCCGTCCACGACACCTCATTTGGTAGTTGGACGTTAAGCCCGCCTGAAAAAATAGGCACTACTATTCACTAAAAAAATTTTTTTAAAACTTCCTCAAAACATGTATTTCCGGTTAAAACTCAATTTCAAAAAATTGACAATACTTCCGTTTACTAGAATAGTTTGAAGAATTGTATTGGAAATTAACACAGTTCTAATTGGCCATTACTTTGGCCATTACAAAATGGGAATTCCTATTAAACTGAAGTTTATATTTAATAATATAAATATATATTAAATAGAATAATCCTTTTTCCATAAATGCGGATTATTCCTAGAAATAGGATCGAAAACCTATAATCCAGACATAATGGTTTTCCTAATTTCCTCACCTGCTGCAAGAGGAATATCGCAAAATAGTTTATTTTACAATTTGGTTTTGCTTCTAAGTTCCTCCCACTCTTTATGTGTATATGTAAACACATGTGTGTGTGTGTGTGTGTGTGTGTATGTGTTGTGTGTGTGTCTGGTGTAAACAGCATAACCCAATAAATAAATTACAAAAAGTTTGGGACTTCAAACTAATAATATATTTTACTATCAAATACCATGGACGTCAGGTCATAATCAGTCAAAATCAAAATACAAATATATATATATATATATTACATTGTTGTGGTTGGGTTCACAGAGCTGGAAAGCATCAGATATATTTTCCATGATAGCTTGCTTCATTTTGTGGTCACAGACCGGTTTTGGGCGTTCGCCCATCATCAGCATGTCTTGGATAAACACAGTAGGAGAACACAGACACTTGCACAGTTCAAAAATCAGTTTTCTTACACTCAACAACGGTCGATGGCCACGAAATGGAGCAGGCTATCTCTAAAAATATCTCTGATATATTCCATTTTATATATTATATATTTTTACTTCCTCTTACTCCTACCTAGTACGAGGAAGTATTGTAATTGTGTCAAATTTTCGATATCGAGTTTTCACCGGAAATATCCGTTTTGAGGTCCAGTGAGTACAAAAAAAGTGGTTTTTAGCAAATGGTCTCTTATGTGTGTATGTATGTGAACAGCATAGGTCAAAAACGGAAAACCGTAGAAAGTTGAAACTTGATATTCCGTTTAGATATCACCATGGCATCTGACAATGGATCATCTGTCAAAATTCCTCAACCGGAAGTACCACTTTACTTGTTGGTTTTTTAACTTTTATGCGTTTTTCTCAAAAATGGCTCCGACGATTTTCTTCAAACTAGGTATATGAACTACACATACAAAGAGCTACAACCTTTATTTGAAATGTTTCTCTAGGAAAATTCATTTAAGGGTAGTTATAGTGGAGGGGTGAGGTTAGGTTTTCATCTAAAGTGCTATTTCAGTTTATTAAACAACCCTATAATCTAAATAATGTTAATTAGAATTAAATATATTGTAGAAATTCCGAGTTAAAAAAAAAATCTGATAAACGTAAGTGCGTTTACATTACCACTTTACTAAATGATTTTTTTCACTTTTTCGCAATTTTCTCAAAAAATGACTCAAACGATTTTCTTGAAACTTAATATATAAACTAAAAATGCAAAGATCTACAACTTTTATTAAAACATTTGTCTGGGAAAATTCATTTAAGGGAACTTTTGGAGAAGGGGTGGGGTTATGTTTTTCTCTAAACTGCTATCATAGTTGATTATAAAATACTGTCATCCAAACAAAATTAATTAGAAACAAATAGATGGCCAAAATTCCGAGTTTCAAGAAAATTAGTAAACCGGAAGTGCGCTTTTACTGGACAGTATTTTCAGTTTTCGTCGAATTTCATTAAATTTGGTATACAAACTATAAAATTTGTCAATTATTATAATTTTGAGAACTGGAGTAAGAGAAAGTTGTGTGAGTGTTTCATACCAGATTTTTTGTTTTGTTTTGTTTTTAACGATGTGCCAAAAACTCTCCATAAATTTAGTGCACATACTTACACTAAATATACTTATGTATTCACTTTTAATTACTTTATACATGTTTAGTGCACTTATCACTCACTACATATGTTAAATTTATCACTTTAAACAATTTCTCGTTAGGGATTGTGGGAAAGCTGTTACTTTGGGTTTAATTCCAAAGTATCATTTTACTTCAAGTGCATTGCATGATTCTTACCCCCTGTAGCATTAAGGACTTTTCAGTAAATGTTGGATGGTTCAAGGAGTAGTTAAAAGGGCACAGCCAAGGTGATCTAAAAGTTTCCATTGGTGCTTTATTTTTAGGATAGTGTTTGTAGAGAGAATGCTGTCATCAATAAAGTGAACAATATACAATTTATATGAGAATGTGTAATGTTCTAAGCTAAAGTTTGCTATGGGTGCAGCAGTTGCACATGAACCATTTCTGCAGGTCTTCTTCTTTTTATGTTCGAGAAGGTGGCAGATTTTCGAATATGACTTTTCGCCGGTAATATATGTTTGGAAATTTTTATTTGGAAAAATTATTTTCAGGTGACGGTAGATTTGAATGTAGGTACAGTATAATTTAAAAACGAAAAGTACCAGACAATTCAAGTTGGTTACTCCATCTGGATTTCTCCCGAGCATCAACCTTAAAATTTTTCAGAAAATTCCCCAACCAAAACAAACATTGTACTGAATAGTTGTTGTGGTGGTTGGTTCCGACACAACAGAGTTTAAGAGTTTAGTTTTAAAATACAGTTAAATCAGTTAGTGTGAAAACTAAGTTTGCTCTGTGCAAGTCTGTGTTGTCACACTGTCTGAAAGACGCATCCTGAAGATGGGCGAACGCCTGAAACCGGTCGATGACCACAAAATGAAGCAGGGCTACCACGGAGAATGTCTCTGATTGTACTGAATATTTTTTTAATTTTCTACATTTTCGTAAAACCATTTACTTCATTCTGTACATTATTAAATCTAACACTTTTATTCAAAACTGATTACGGGAGAATTTGAAGGGGAATACTGAAAGTTAGGCTTCTCCCTAAATTGCCTTCATAAAAATCTATCTTTCTCAATGACAGTAAGAGAGAGAGAGAGAGAGATTAAAACATTGCTGAATCATTAAAAATTTAATAATTCTTGTTCAATTCAAATCCTTTTATCAAGTTAACATTAAAAGAGATAGTTCAATTGATGTAATTAGAACTCTCCAGAAGACACGGTAATTGAACAGACTTAGATCAAACAGGAATTTATAACAAGAATTTTTCAAAACATGTTAATCAATATTGATTAATTAAAGTTCAGGCAACCATAAAATAAACTGTCCAAAGGAAAAGATCACTGGCAAATGATCAATTCAGAATAACGACAGGCTGTGGTTTTCGGTAAGATTTTACAGAATAACATATATATATGGTATTTAATTAGTTGAATTAGTTCATTAGAAATAATTATTAGCCTGCTAGTTTTGCGATAGAGGTGAAATAGTGACATAAAAGGCATCTTTTTTAAAAAAAAAAACGTGACCAGGTACATTGTGAAGCAATATATTTACAACCTATTTACTAGATTAGAACAATAACAATATCAAAATAGAATACATGGTTCAATCGCTTCAGGCTGTTTATTTTTATTATTTGGATAAAAATGTAATGATAGTTCTCATGATAGAATATTATCCCATTTTTGTATTATAATAATACTTTAGGATTGCTCTAGGACAGCAATTTTTTTTTTTTTTTGCTAAAGTCAGTCTTTCTTTGAACTAGTTATATTTGTTGAAATAAGATTTTGGTTTAACGGATAACAACTAGTTCAAATAAATAAAATATTATCGTAAGAACTAAAAAAAGTATAAAGTAGTTGAATATAAAAATTAGGAAATAAGTCTCTAAAGTGTAGACGGCAAATTAAATACACTGACATGTAAAATTAATCCAGCCGGGGATTTTGTCAGTCATAAGTTAAATGTTCTTGCAGAAATCTTGTAATGTAGTCAGCTCTAATCCTTGCACTGCAATACATTCCTGCTAAGCATTACAATATTTTTTTTTTAATCCTCTCTGGAATTAAATATTTTTTGATTCGTGCAGTTCACTTTATGATCCAACAAGTGACAAACAGAACATCATTTCAAATATGTGTCCCATTCATTTAGCTAAGAAAGAGATAGTAACTAGAAAATTTACCCTTTCAGACTGCTCCGAGGCTCCTTCTTTCTCTGGCAGGCAGCATGCCGTGCAAATCAGAAAATTAACCTAAGTGAGAAAGAGTTGCAAATAATTAAAGTTAAGTAACTAATAGGGAAAAATAAACCAGCCAGGTATCTGGGGATTCCTGTGTGGATATTCCAACCTAATAATACGAAAAACACATACGCTACATTCATACGATATATCTAGGTTATCTGGAACAACTGAATGGGTTTAGCGCATCCTTAGGCTAACTCTAATACAACATCACAAAATCTCACCATACTTACACACTGTGTAGCGCCCGCTCTAGCGGTTACGCCGCCGCAGACAAAAAGACAAATTGCCGCCTCTTAAGAATATATGTATGCTGGGCGCAAAGCCCGAAAATGGCCATTGGTCGAATTTTTTGTTCAAACCTAGGATTGGCCGCTTCAAAACGACCAAAGCCCGAATTTGAGTTTAATTTC
>JAAEAF010012542.1:0-11609 GCA_011037195.1 Triatoma infestans | reverse complement strand
TACTTCAAGTAAGAGGAAGTCTGCGATCCTGCCAGATTTTCGAAATTGAGATTTCACCGGAAATACTTGTTTTGAAAGTCCTTTGGGTAGGAAAATAAGTTTTTAGCGAAAGGTGTGTGTGTGTGTGTGTGTGTGTGTGTGTGTGTGTGTGTCTACAAAATATCTCAAACACGAAAAGTCCCAGGGTTCTTAAATTTGATATTCTGTTTAGACATTACGACCGCATCAGACACGAAGGTTTCGGAAAAATCCATCACCCGGAAGTGCGACTTTACTAATTTTGTTTGTTTTTTTCAGTTTCGCGTGATTTCCTCGCAAACGGCTCCAAACATTTTATTTAAACTTCGAATGGTATCTCATTGAACAATACCGTTATGCTTTCCTCCAAAGTCTACACTGATTTCAGTCCAATATATAATACCATCTATATCATATTAAGATACCTTAGAAGCATTGTTAGAATTTCAAGAATTTTTTTCTAAAACTGTTCCTACTATTTCCATTAAAACTAGTATGTTAATTGTGCACTTATAAAGGAGTCATTTTTATTAGAAACATTTTTCTGAAAAAATTGACTTTAATGCGTTTTGATGTATCTACGACGTTAAATATATAATATTTGTAATTATTGGCATTGTGTTTTGGGCTACAATGTTATTATTCAAATAATGGGTTTATAAAACAATATGACCGTTTTTCAATTAAAAAAAAAAAAAATTTTTTTTATTAATGTTCAACGGATAGCCCAGGGGGATTGAGACTGTAGTAAGCTATCTTTCTGCCAGCTGTTGGATCCCTCGCCGATACCATTCCTTGGTTTTCTAACAAACAAAAAACACCTGCATTTCAGTTTCAACTTCGGTGGTTATTAAATTTTCTTCCGTAAAGAAATTGTGTCCTAAATCGAAACAAATGATAGTCTAACTAAGTCTGGACAATAGGAAAGTGGATGTAAAAGAAGTTCAATACCATCAGGTTCTTCAATTTTTTTCTTTAGTCTGTCATAAAGTGTGTAGTCGAGCGTTATCTTGCTGGATCAAAAATTGGTTTGCGATTGACCAGTATAATCGAAAGCAGGATAATGCCTGGATATTTTTTTAATACATTCTATGTAGTTGTTGTTAGTAAAGGTCGGGATTCATGGAAAGCTAATACTAATATTTTGTAAGGCAGCCATGATTTTTGCATGAAATCTTCGACACGAAGATGCGAAAAGGATCACACAATATATTTTTGAACCGGTCAAAATATTTTCTTCTGCAGTAATATGAGTATTACAAATAGAAAGTACAATAGTTTTAATTTTTTTTTTTTTTTATTTAAGGCGCGTCAAGATCTATGGTCATTGGCGCCCGGAGCCTTCTCAGTACACTGCCGGCTTCCGGACAGTGTTCTCTCAGTACAGATAACACAGTCCATCACCGGACAGTGAGCTCAAGAGGCTCCTAGAAAGAAAGAATCTAAGGGTAGCACAGCTGGACTCGAACCCGGGTCCTCTGCGTGGGAGCCCAGTACACTAACCCCTTAGCTATTCCCTTCTTTACAATAGCAAATATTCTTTTATTATCTAATTATTTAAACCACTAATATATCTCGCCACTAGTTCATTATCTAGGACAGAATAATTGTGATAAATTACAAAACATATTATTTCAATTATATGATATTTAAGTGGGAAGTAGTTGTATATAGATTGCCCATTAGAATTGCAGTGTTATTATTGTGCGCCTACTTGTAAAATTACGTTAAATATATAATTAATTAAAATTTACATATATTGGTAAATATAATAAAGTCAAGGCTAATCAGTTGAACAATATTTAATAAATACATAACATGTTTATTAATAATCTATTTACTTATATTAATTTTTCATTCGTCCACCTCTTTGTTTATGGATGCTAGTTCCTAAACAAACCACTTCAGCTCATTTTCTTTACACTTACCATGACCTAAATATTATAATAATTGCAAAATTTTTCAAAATGATGTAAAATGATGATAAATTTTTAATTTTTTTTTTCTTTTAAATCATGTTAAATTACATAAACGAGATGATTATTATTTATAAGTTATATTTTAGTGTCAGGGACTCTCATCTCCCCCCAAATATGATACAAAAAAAAAAATACTTTTTAATAAAGAAACATTTGAAATAAACACAGAATTTTTTCTAAATAATTTAAAGAGACAATATTTTAATGTCATAATAAATTCTGGACTGAATTGCCATTATAACATTGGGTTTGTCATACAAGAAATTTTTTTTTTTCCATAAAATATTCCCACTCCTTTCTCTTACTACGAACATTAATTTTGAAAGATTTAGGGTCAATGTTGAAAAAACACAGGTCCCTGGAAAATCTTTACTTCCTCTTACTGTTAGTAAGAGGAAGTATTGTAATCGTGTCAAATTTTCGCTATCGAATTTTCACCGGAAATACACGTTTTAGGTCCCCTGAGTCCAAAAAAAAATGGTTTTTAAAAAAAGATGTATGTATGTGAACAGCATAGCCCAAAAATGAAAAATCGTTGAAAGTTCAAACTTGATATTCCGTGTAGCTATCACCATGGAGACTAACAGTACTGGGTTTCTGTCAAAATTCCTCAACCGGAAGAACCACTTTCTAAATGTTTTCTTTCACTTTTTTGCGATTTTCTCGAAAAAGGCTCCTTCGAATTTTCGTTAAACTTGGACCATCAATTACACATACTTTGATAATTTTTATTTGAAACATTTCTCCGGAAAAATTCATTTAAGGACACTTTTGTGGAAGTGGTGGGTTAGGTTGTCTCTTAAAGTGCTATTTCAGTTTATTGACAATTCTACATCTAAATAATGTTAATTAGAATTAAATATGTTGTTGAAATTCCGAGTTTGAAGAAAATTGGATACCGGAAATGCGTTTTTACTAGTAAGTTTTTTCTGCGTTTTCAACATCACACCAACCGACGGATTTCATTAAATTTGAATATACTAACTATGAATACAGAAGCCTATTATGTTTATTTGAATTTTTTTTTTACGAGAAAGTTCATTTGAAGAAGTTTTGAGTGGGGGAAGAGTGTATGGTTTCCTCGAAAAAGTCATTTTATTAAATTTAGTTTCTCCAGTTAATTTTATGTTTACTTAAAGTAAAATTTAATTTTTATTTTATAATTTAAATCTACATTTCCACATTCTGTTTCTTTCTCCAAACTAATAATTGGCTATATACAGTGTGTCTACATTTTTGAACTTTAATATAATAACGCTTCTATTTCCTATAATTTATTTGTGTAATTGCACTAATAATTTAGTTCGATTCTTTGTTTTTATGTTGTTGTGAGAAACTAGATTTTTATTGAATTAGCTGTTGCGTAGATATCCATCTTTAAAATACTCTTTCAATACTATGTAAACTGCGCCACATACATAAAATTAAAGACACTATAATGAATAGCTACAAACTCCAGGTCTAAGAATACGTTTATACCTGAAAGTTATGAATTCCTTAAAGAAATTTTTGTAGGGTTTACATGAATTCTATTGTGTCCCACTAGTATAAACGGCCAAATACAGAACGGCGGTAGATCTTGTATTTCCACTTAATTTTCTTTTGCCTTATTTTTCTACAAGGGAATGAAAATTCTGAAATTTTTTCTGCAGTCACATTAATTTTATAACACAGTAAATATTACGTTAGATTATACCTTGATTTTTTGCATTTTTTACTTTCTCTTACTCCTAGTAAGAGGAAGTATTGTAATCATGTCAAATTTTCGATATCGAGTTTTCACCGGAAATATCCGTTTTGAGGTCCCCTGGATCCAAAAAAGGGGTTTTTAGCAAATGGTCTGTGTGTGTGTGTGTGTGTATGTCTATGTGAACAGCATAGCTCAAAAATGAAAAACCGTAGAAAGTTCAAACTTGATATTCCGTGTAGGTATCACAATGGGATCTGACAGTTCGTTATCTGTCAAAATACCTATACCGGAAGTACCACTTTACTAGTTTTTTTTTACGTTTTTGCGATTTTCTGAAAAATGTGTCAGACGATTTTCTTTAAACTTGGTTTATCAACTACACATACAAAGAGCTACAACTTTTATTTGAAACATTTCTCGGGGAAAATTCATTTAAGGGCCCTTCCGGGGGAGGGGTGGGGCTAGATTTTCATCTAAAGTGCTATTTCGGTTTATTAGACAATTCTGCCTTTTATTAATGTTAATTAGTATTAAATATGTTATTGAAATTCCGAGTTTGAAAAAATGGGATAACCGGAAGTGCGTTTATTTTAACACTTTACTAAATGATTTCTTCACTTCTTCGCGATTTTCTCAAAAATGGCTCCGACGATTTTCTTGAAACTGCGCATATAAACTAAACATGCAAAGGTCTACATCTTTTATTTAAAACATTTCTCTGGGAAAATTCATTTAAGGGCACTTTTAGGAGAGGGGTGAGGTTACAGCTTCCTCTGATAGGTTGATTATACAATTCTATCATCCAAACAAAATTAATTAAAAATAAATAGATGGCCAAAATTCCGAATTTCAAGGAAATTAGTAAACCGGAAGTGCGCTTTTACTGAACAGTTTTTTCAATTTTTGACGAATTTCGTTAAATTTGGTAAATAAACATTTGTCAATTATAATTTTGAGAACAGGGGTAAGAGAAAGTTGTGTGAGTGTTTCACACCAGATTTTTCTGGTTTTTAAATTTTATTGCATAATTCGATAATTCATAATTTATAGAATGCCCACGGAGAGAAAATTAGTAAACAAATTCTAAATTACATTTTTCGAAAAAATAATTCCCTATAAACATAATCACTGTGTAGAAGTGGAAGTGTGAAATGTGGGTGATGTTAGGCCAATTAAAAAATTTACCAATTATGTAGACCACGCCCACATTTCACTCCTTCACTTCTACACTGTGATTGGCTAGTTATTTATAGCTGATTATTTCTTTGAAAAATCTAGTTTAGAATTTTTTTTACTAATTTTCCCTCGGTAAGTATTTTATAAATTATTATCGGGTTGTGCAATACAATTTTTTTGATAAAAAATAGCAAAAAATCAAGTTATTTGTAACGTAATATTTACTTGTTTGTATAAGTAAAGTGAGTTACAAAGAAAAAATTCAACATTTTCATGCCATTGTTGAAAAAAAATAGCAAAACAGAATTGGGCAGAAATGCAAGATCCGCCATTTTGTATTTGGCCTTTTGTACTGATGGAACAACATGAAATTGATGTTAAACACCCCCCAGTAATTCATTATAAACACTTGAGTTTTCGGGGGTGGAGACCGCGTCATGATGCAATGAGCCTCTTCAGGGTCGTTATACCTTGAAGAGGCTCATTGCAACATAGATTGAAATTTACGCATGAGCTAATTCTCAATCAAATCTAGTTTCTCGCAACAGTATAAAAAAATGAATCAAACTTATTATTAGTTCAATTAAGCAAATAATAAATTATAATAATAGGAAGCATTATAGTCGTATATTAGAGTTTAAAAACTACAGACTATGTAGGTAGATTGGTAGGTAAATTGGAGTAACAGAAATTCTTGTCATCCTCTCATCCCAAAGTACTATTTTTTATTGTTGTCTGTGTGGAGGACCAAGCCTATGCTATCCAAAGCCCCTTGGGCCCATATAGCTCTCCCAAAGATAGCCTTCTCAGTGGTCTTCAGACAGTGTTCTCTCGTTGTGAGAGACTGTCCATAATCGGACAGTATTGTCTGTAAGAAGCTCCTAAGAAGAAAAAGAAGTAACGACAGCACTGCTGGACTCCAACCCGGGACCTCCACGTTTCTACCACTGAGATAATCCCTTCCCATCTCAAAGTACTTAGTGTAAAGGATCATCATAGCTAATTTCTTTAATTGTATTATAATTATCCCCCATTTAGCCCTGGATACTTAAAATAAGTCCAGCCAAAGTAGTAGGACTTGCCAATCATTGTTTTGATTTTTTTTTCCACTAAAAAACGGAGATGTCGATGCATGCAAACGTTGATTGCAAGTCTGTATCTCAGATGCAGTTAACATAATACATAATTATTTGGTTAATTATTAGTTACTTATTCTTCTGAGAAATTCAGAAATACTCGTTCATAATATTATGTTTGACAGCCCTATATTAATAATGTAGCCTTATTCTTTTTATACATATATATTCAGAAAAGTATTAATTTTTTTTAAATTATCTTCTAAGAATATTAGTTAATTGTTTTGCTGCATACTGGAATGCAGGGCACATTCATGCAAGCAATATGATAATAAGCATTTATATGTAACCAAATATCTTTTAGAATGTATAACAGTGAAGTGAAAAACAAATATAATTAACCAGCTATGGAAATTTAAGGATTTCCTATTGAATAAATATATTTCTGACTGTTTGGTTTAGGTTGTTTGTTATGAAATTAACAATTAACAAAATTCTCTTTAATTATATCTTACAGATATTCTCTTTTAAATTAAAGAAACTTTAAGATCTTACTGCAGTCTATTAATAAAATTGTAAATGACATTTGGTTAGTATTCCAAATTTAATGAAATGGAAAAAATAGCTAAAACTGAAAAATTGTTCACTACAAACGTACTTCCGGTTTACTCATTTTCTTGAAACACGAAAGTTTGACAGTCTAATGTTTTCTAATAAATTTTTTTCAGATGGTAGAATTGTATAATCAACTAAGATAGCACTTTACAAAAAACAAAATCCTCCCCTCCCTCGAAAGCCCCCATAAATGGAGTTTATCCGGAGAAATGTTTCAAATAAAAGGTGTAGCTGTTTGTATGTGTAGTTGATATTACAAGTTTGAAGAAAATCGTTGGAGCCATTTTTTGAGAAAATTGTAAAAAAGTGAAAAAAAAAAAAATCATACTTTCCGGTTGAGGAATTTTGGCAGACAGTTTAATGCCAAATCAGATCTTGTTATTTAAACGGAATATAAGTTAGAACTTTCTACGATTTTTCGTTGTTGAGTTATACTGTTCTCACGCACATATAGACACACACACTCACCCACACAAACTGTTTTCTAAAAATCACTTTTTTGGACTCGAGAGGACCTCAAAACGTGTACTTCGGTGAAAACTCGATATCAAAAATTTGTCACGATTAAAGTACTTTCTCCTACTAGGGGTAAGAGAAAGTAATAAATACAATGTAAACTACTTATCAAGAAAGTTCATCACATTGTACTTAAATTAGTTTCGTTGTATATTCACTTAAGGATATTATCAACATTAGATAGCAAAAATGCACAACAACAAAAGCAAATAAAATACATGTTATAAATAAAAACCAAAGTAATGTAAAGTAAGCCCGCAAGGGGTATCTGTTGACTGCAGTTACTTAGGCAGTAGCGACCCCACGGGTTACCACAGCTCAATACACAAACTACATACACTCAACCCTTTACAGACTAGGATAAATACACACAAACTACTGTCTCTGTCCCTAGTTAATTGGCCTAAGCCAAGGGAGAAGGAAGGGATTAGCTCAGGGTGCCGGTCGACCCAGATTCGAATCCAGCATGTGCCCTTAGATTTTCTCTTCCTAGGAGCTCACTGTCCGTTGATGGGCAGTGTTGTCTGTAGCTAGAGATCACTGCTCGGAGGTCGGCAGTGCACTAGAAGGCTCCGGTGGACACAATAGATCTTTCAGATCGTGGTGAATAATATAATTCCCTAAAACAATTAAAAAAAACGTAAATTACGACTGCACACAAGCGATATCATTGGAATTACTTATTGTGTCGTTCATTTAAAACTATTTTGCCGCCATATTTTATATTTTTCGTGAAACTGTAGTTTGTCCCCTGTTAATTATTCAATTTGTCCATTCTGTAAATGTTTTCATGTGATTTTCTTAATGTTACTTTTTTTTTTCTTCTTTTTTTTAAGTACAGTTCTTATAAATTCTGCATTTTAGTCGTCATTCGGAATTATGCCCCTTCTGTGAGAAATAGTAACAAATACTATTCCCGCCATGTCAGTAATTACAAAAAGCATTAATTTGAATAATCCTATTATAATTTCATTAGGTTCGTTTTTAATTTTTATATAAAACATATAATATTATTTTTTTAATGGATTCACTAATTAATAATAGTTTTATGAACTTAATAAATTTGCATGCAATGATACCATTAATTAATGCCGTAGGGTTTTTTTTTTCTTCTAAGAAATACATCGAAATGTTAGTGATTCTGTTTTAGACTGTTTTCTCACCATTTTCTTAAAAAATGAAAAAATATTCACATGAGACAACGTTAAATATACGAATATTTGCCTCCCTTTTGCTTTTTTATCTTAGTATAATGATTATTTTTGTGTGTGCACATAATTAATTCACTTGAATCATCTGGTTGGAACGTCTATCTCCCCGTATGTATTGTGAGGAACATCTCATGTATGTGGCCTGTTCCCCGTGTGTTATTTTATTGGTATTTCCTTTGGTTGTTTTCTTGCTATCTAGGAGACGGTACATATTCACAACTTATTTATTATTAAATAAACTGTTGCTATTATAGAATGACAATACGTTAAAAAAAATATATATCAGCGAATTTAATATTAATTACTATCAAAATTAGTATAGGTTTTTCAATAGTTGTAAACAAAAAAAAATATCTGGTGAGAAACACTTACACGCCGAGAAAACTTTGGAGCCGTTTTCGAGAAAATGTTAGTAAAGTCGCACTTGCGGTTGATGAAACCTTCGTGTGTGTGTGTGTGTGTGTGTGTGTGTGTGTGTGTGATGCGATTGTAGTACCTAAATGGAATACCAAGTTTGAGGTCATTGTGATTTTTCATGTATGACATATTCTGTTGACCCACACAAACACAAAATTGTTTCTCTCACTGGGAGTAAGAGAATATAATATAAAACCAGTATTACAGTTTTAGGTAAATGTAGAGTAAGTTGTTAAATACACTTGTTACCAAGTAGAAAGGGTCCATCTGTTATCATTTCTAAGGAGTGCCTTTTTTTTTGCCCATGTAGGCCTCTACCATTTCCTTTTGTGTATATCTTTTTTATATATATATTTATCTATGAGTAACTTCCAAAAAGGTTAGGGAGCAGGTACTACTAAAAGGAAACATACATTCACTGAGCACAGGAAGTGACAACAGGTGGCTCTAATAGTTCTCATCGTACACACATATGTTTATACCTATGTATGTTTAGGACATGTACTTCATTCTTGTTTTAATATTACCCCCCTTATATACTGTATTACTTTTGTGTAATCTAGATTGTTTAAATATTACATAGTGCTTGAACACTCAGGAATTGATGGCATTCTTTTGGTTATAATTAAAATTTATTTTGGTTGCTTCTCATGTAATTTATCTTACATTACACTGCAGTCTGGCCCCGAATTTTCGCGCCAAATTTTTTCTTTCTTAATTCGTTTTTTTTTTCTTATTGTGCTTATTGCCCCCATCGTAAATAAGCACCTCCCTTCCCCGTTTTCATCGTCTGAACTCATTACAGAATCAGGACGGATTTCTTCACAGGCTTTTCAGAAATTCTCTCTTGAAGTTTTTTTTTCTTGTTACAGAGGTGATAGGGTTTAAGGTGTCATAAATTATATTTTTTAGGTATCCCCCCAGAGGAAGCGTCTGGTATGGGAAATGTGGGTGAACCAATGAATAGAACCGTGCGTGTCAAATCCATTTATCCCCGGTGAGTGCGATCTAAATAACGCATTATGAGGTAAAAGTACATATTTGTTGTCCGCGTACTAGAGGTGGTCACTTTCAAGCAAATCACTTAAGTAATGTGAAATATGTACCTGTCTGTCTGCGTTCATATGTTTCGTTGTAAAAAATATGGACCCTTCAAGTTGATTCTGTACTAGAGGGTGCACCACACATTTATCGAAATTATTGTCTGACTACTCCCGTGTTCGATATTCAATATCTGGATTTTTCATCTTCCCTATTATTCGGATTCATAATCCATTATTTGTAAAATTTACATTCATCACACCATAATATAATCTTTCAAAACAAAATAACTAAATAAACAAATAGTAAGTCAAGAAAAGTAAATAAAATTATATCTCGTAATTTCAAAATTAAATTAAACTCAGCCAATATTCCATCGGATTGTTCTCACTCAATAACCATGTTTTATGAGTTTTCTTTTATTTACACATCTTTCTAAAGTAATCATCCATATAGAGGTGATAATCATTGAAATGAAATAGGAACTTGGTCTTCAATGTTAGTGCCATGAGCGACAACCGGAAATTTCCACCTCTTCCCCCTATCTTGCCCTCTCTTTACCACAACTTCGTCTTCCTGTCCTAATGAAACAGATCTTCATTTCTTTTCTTCAACATCCGGTTTTTATTATGATAATATTGCTAGTTGTGTGTATATTGTAAAAATTAATTTTACATTCAGTCCCACGATATAATATTTTGATAAATTTGGTCTTAACATATTAATAATACCCTACCAGTAATTCCTTTCTTCTCTCACTCAATCTCTCTCTCTCTCTCTCTCTCTGTGTGTGTGTTTTTTAAATGAATTTCAACTATTTATAGTCCGCAAATGTCCTTGATGTCTGGGTCAGTGTACTAGGTTTATAATATCAATTTTTTTTATATGTATTGTTACATTTCAGTGATTTAATTTTTCCTTAATTTTCCATGGGTTTAAATTAAAAGTTTTCTTTTTTATTTGTTTTTTGTTTTCTTAATTTTTCTTTGTTCATTCTTGTTAAATCATTTCTCTTTGTCTGTCTGTCTTTGATCCCTGAATTTTGTTGTCATTCAATTTATTATTCACATAATTATCTGGTTGAAACAAAAAGTCAACATTCTAGGGTTCAGTCGCTTGAGTCATTTAGCTGTGCATATAGCTCGTCTTTGACGGGGTGTTTGACTTAACATGTTGACTGCGGATGTCGACAGCGTGTGACACACCCCCTTCTTGCCTGGTGCGTGTGTCGACAGCGAGTCGAATTGGTTATATTTACTTTAAACTTATCCCTTACTCTTCCAGCGCAGCTCAAGCCAGTTGTGTTCTCTCTTGCCCGCACTGTGGAAAGATTAAAAAAGTGTTTTTTTCCTCCAGCCTGGAATTCCAGTTTTTTGTTCATTTTTTTTTCGTGATTGTACTTATAACATTATTATACATGTTTTATTAGTATATTTGCACTAAATTTGAAATCTTATTTCCTTAGTGAGCTCAAAGTGAGCATTGAAAACTATTACTTATTTTTATTTATTTCTTTATTTCTTTATTTTTTTTTTAAGAAAATAAAACTGCATATTGTAATTTTATTGTAGAATAAAAGTGTTATTTTGAAATGTTGGTATTCTTTATGAATTATTTTAAAGTTTTCCATCATTCATCACAAATGTTACCAATTTTATTTGCTTTCTAAAAAAAAAAGGAGATGCGACACAGTGTCGACAGCCCGCAACACGAAGAGAGTCGACACCTCGTTAATCGCAGAAGAATGTAAGAATAGGTAAAATACGTCAGAATACAATCGAATTAGTGCAAAAGAAAACGATTGAACAAGTAAATCGATTCAGCACAGAGTATCGGTACAGGCCGAATGGGTTCGCAGTCAACGTGTTAA
>JAAEAF010012541.1:0-11267 GCA_011037195.1 Triatoma infestans | reverse complement strand
CATTATCACTGAATATAGTAACTAGAAGACTGAAAAGTATATGGCCTAGGGATGTGTTTGGAAATTGGGGCAGACTGTCAACTGCAGAAATATCATCAATGAATGGGCTACTCAATCAAGCCACTCTGTCATCAGCCTCAATTCAAATCACGTAACATTTATTGTTTCTTTTTTTTTCTTTTTTTTTTTGTTGTTGCCAATAAACTAAAATAAAAAAATTAGAAATAGAGAAATTAATTATGAATTATTTTATAAATCATTCTAGTTGCAAAATTCCATAAATGCACAATTAATATCTATTTATTAATTTAAAGAAAACATTTATATAATTACAAATAATTTGAAGATTGAATAAAATTATTAAAATAATTTGAGAAAATTAAAATAACTTTCTTTTAGTGCAACCTACATAGATTAAACAAATTTTTATTCCACCTTACAAATTTAATTAAATGTTAATTGTCATCAATTTTATAATCAATGGAAGAATCGAAATTTAACACATTAACTACAGTGGCTGATTTGATGAACTTGCCTCTGATACATAGTGATTTTTTTTCTCTGTAGTGTGAACCTATGAACCCAATTCTTTTACATTACTTAGTTTGTTATATTTACCAGAAGAGGCCACCAGCACCGCACTTGACTCCGCGTACAAGAACCGTATATTTTTAATGTCATCTCAAGAGATGACAAGAGAAGCAAGCACCCGATTTGTTTTTTTTTTCTGGGTTGTGAATAAGAACACATTTGAAATTTAAAAAATACTGTGTTTTTAATAAGAACCGTAAGAACATGGAAATATACGCAAATAAAATAATATAATACGATAAAAATAAAATTAAAATATAAAAAAATAAAATTACACTAAAAATACTTTTGAGTCTTAGAACCTACTTTTGTTTTTAGTTTATTGAAAAAAAAACAGTAATAACATAAAAAAAAAACTAGCTTGCTTTATTTGATATTATGAAGTTTATTAAAACACGGCAGGCTATATCGTTTCTGATTGTCGCAGCCAATGTGAAACTGATAATGCGCTTTGCCTTTTTGTCTGCCCCTTTACTAGACAATGTTTTCCTATGTTATATTATAGCAATCTATACACATTTTCCGTTCCTTCCTGCCTTGGCCCTCAGGAATTTGTGTATACATTTTGGTATACTTTTTTATTATCTTTTTATATACAACTCATTATTCTTTTTCATTATAAATAACATTTTCATTATTATTTCTTTTCTATTCTCTCTATATATTCATTGTCTTTCCAAAAAATATTTTGTCATTCCTTTATTTTTGTATTATTTATTTATATTATTTTCTTCTTTTTATTCCTTTCGTACATTAATACACTTTTTGTATTTAGATCCCCGAAGAATGTGGACAAAGTTCTCCAAAACATCGGATTTATTTATATAAAAATATAAAAAAAAACGGCCGATAGTCAAGCTATATGCATTATATATTACACCCACGGCCTACTAATCAACATTAGTTGAAAATAAGAAAGGTTTCGCAAAAGCAAGCACCTCTGAACATGATTTGTTCTGATCCCCGTATACAAGTAATGAAATTATTGTCCATTTATGGTACTTGACCTCGGCATCAAGAATAAAAATTTGAATTCTACCAATTTATATAACATATAAATCGTTGTATAACAAGTAAAATCGTTGTATAACAAGTAAAATCGTTGTATCTGAAAAAATAAGATAATTGTGAGCCCCGTAAGAACTTAATATTTCTCAAAAATGACACACGTGTTTAACAAGAAGTTAACTACTTGTTAACTGCCGGGGACAAGAACCGTGCTCAACGTGTTAATAAAATGGCTTCTTTTTTTTTGAGGAAATCATAACTTCCCCTTCACCCCTTAAACTTCTTTAATTCTAACTTTTTTTTCTTTTTGTTAGAGTTTTGATGGAGAAAATCGCAGAACTTTTTGTAAAAACAAATTTCCGGTCAACTGATGTTTTTAAAACTAGGAATTGTTTTCAATGTAATCAATTCTATTTAATATTATTTAGATGACAGAATTGTATAAATAAACTATAATATCACTTTAGAGGAAAACATGACTTCATCCTTCTCCTCTTTGTTCTTCGTAATATAATATTGATTTCTTTTTTTTCCTTGCGAAACCTGTATCAAAGAAGTTAAGCTCTCTGATTAGTTTGTAGTTGGATATGATAATTTAAGAAATCTTTTGAAACCATTGTTGTTTGTGGGTGTTGTCTAGAAAAGCGCAAAAAAAATGGGAAAATCCAGCAATTGTATTAGTTGAGACAGAAGCATGTGTAACAATAATTGAAAATTTATATGTGAAGTTGGTGTGGTGATATATTGATGTAAATAAGTGAGTTTTTTTTTGTGTCATATTTGTGTGGTGCCAGCCAGTCGCTATTATTCAGGTCAAGTGCCGCGGTCAGTGCACGGTCAAAAGGACCGCCAAACCGCCAAAGACACACCGCTTTCAAAAGGGTCATTATACGGCCAGTATACAGAAGCCGCCTGGCCGATATACAAGGGTCAACAAATCACTCAAAAGGCCACCTGGCTACAGTCCTTTGATAACCGCCAATAAACAAACACTCAAAAGACCATCTGGCTACAGTCTTTTGATAACCGCCATAACCTGTTGCCACACCTGTTCACCGACCTATTCAAGACCTAGGGTCAACACACTGCAAGAGATGTTTTAGTGTGACCCGTAATTACACACTTGTCAATGTGTGAGTGATGGCAATATAACGTCTCTCCACAAGAAGAGGGGAGGATTATTCTTCAGTATTTTATCAGCGTATCATCAAGATTCTACCAGTGACATAGTTTATACATCGGAGCGCGTCCCTATCTAAGGTTTTAAACATATATCTATTCATCATCATTATAGTTGTGCATTCTAGTTACCATTTAAATCATTTCAAATTAATTGTAGTTATATCTTTTCAAACATTAAATTATTGTTAAAATATATATATTTCGTAAATTGGTAATTTATATTCCGAGTAACAACTCTCTAAAAATCTCTAATTAACTCCCAACTATTCATCGCATCACAACACCACTCCAAGACATCTGAACCCACTACACAATAAACTGGTTTAGGAATTTTGACAGATAAATTGCTGTCAGATCCCATGATGATTCCCAAACGGGAACTCTCTGCGAGTTTTCGTTTTTGAACTATGCTGGTCACATACATATACTCACACATCAATAGACGACAATTTCTAAAAAAAACACATTTTCAGTCTCAGGGAACCTCAAAACGGTGAAAACTTGACATCGAAAATATGACAAGATTGTAATACGTCCTCTTACTAGGAGTAAGAGAAAGTAATATTATAAAAAAACAAAAAAAAAACAGGAATATTTAGAAATATACAAACAGTAAAATTTCCAATGTGTTACTCAAACTTTATGTTTTTTCATATAGGCCGATTTTTACTTTGTATTTAGAAAAAAATTTTAGGTGGAATTTTGTAGATGATATAAACCAATAATTTTTTAGCTTTCATTTATTTCATGTTTCCAGATTCCATTTTCTTACTGGCAACAAGTTTAGGAGAAAAATTCTAAGTTTCGGCAATCTGCTTGCCATTTTCAAGAGTAATTCTATAACAAAAAAGCCAAAAGAACATATTTTTCTGAAGTAAATCACATTTTTTACAAAATAAAAAGTAAAAACGAGTTATAAAATATACATTAATACCAACCTTAATTTATTAATTGGCCATTACATTAATGAATCCAATTTGGACTAAAAAAAACAAGTTTTCGTTAATATTACTGCCTATTACTTTTATATTAGGCTTGTCTTATCGCTATAATAAGTAGGAGATATTTCCTTTGTCGTACTTTAGTTTTATTTTTTTTAGTTGATTTTGTTTTAAATGAGTGCTATTAGTTTGTATGACAGTAGACTGTATATTTTTTTTTATATTGCAAATTTCAAAATTTAAGAATTTGAACATTTTTGTTGTCTTTTCCCACATGGATGCATCATTTTACTTACCTATATATTTTTTCCCTTATTTTGGAAGACCTATTTGTGATAAAATATTAGATACTATTAGAAATAATTTATATATTTATGAATGAGCTAAATTATTGGGAAGATTTTTTTTGTAATATTACTTACTGAAAAAAGCATTGGCACATTATTAATGATCTTATACGTGCGTTCTACTAGTTAAACATCAACTAGTTGATGGTTAGAATGGAGGCTAATTGTAGTTACTGTGTTTGCCACTAGGTGAAATTCTTTTTGTATATTTAAAAATTGAAGCTATTTAATTCAAACGCCGATTTAGATGGTAATAGATGGCAGTTGGAAGGTTTTATATTAAGCGGTTATGCATGAGGTTACAAATCTATGAGTTTGGATATATTTTTTTATTTGTGCACATTAATTTCTATCATTCATTGTTATTTCCAAAATGGCCTAAATATATATTGCTTCTAAAAGTTTTTGTTTCTTTACATTTTTTTTTATAATCTAACAGTTTACTATTTTAAAATTTAGATCATGATTGGTTAATTTATATTTGGCTGAGAGAGCTGTATTGGTTGGTAGAAGAATGCGTTTTTAAGTGCTTTTATGTGTATTTCTTCGCATTTCTAAAGAATATTTAGTATGTCCCAAATATTTAATATTGCATGAACATAATATGGAATATATTAGTTCCATTCTTTTATAAATGGGAATACTGACTTTATGTCTTGGTAAGTAGTTAGCTATTTTATTTATTGTTTTGTAGGCAAATTTTACTTCATTTATATCATATTTCCGATATCATTTCCAATCTAACTTTAAATTATCATTCGATTCATGCAACGCATACAATATTCAATATAATGAATGCTTTAATAAGAAGAGAAATAAATTAGCGGATAAAAAATATCTTAATAACCCAAAAAAGCTAAAATAATTACCCAAAAATCTTACAGATAATGCTTACCCAAAAAATTTTATTAAAAATGTTAAAAAATACAAATTGCACTTTTACATGGTAAAGAAAAAGAACAAAGCAAACATAAACAAACAAAAAAATATATTAAATACAAAAAAAGCTAATAATGCTAATCAAAATATAGCTATTATATGTAATAGTCCCAAACAACAACAATAGCAAACACAGATAACAACAGCTTCCCAAATAAAATCACACAGCAAAATTTAAATACAGCTACATCTGATAACCCAACCAATTCTACGCCTAAGATAATAAATAAACACAACAATAATATTAACTCTCAAATCAATTTCTATTCAATAATTTATATGGAATAACTTACCAACAAAATCAAACATACAAATCGGAAATATGATACGATACTCGTATAAATGAAGTAAAATTTACCTACAAAACAAGAAATAAAATAGCCAACTACATACCAAAGCATAAAGACAGTATTCACATTTTCAAAAGGAAGAAATTAATATATTCAGTATTATGCTCATGCAATGTTAAATATGTGGGACACAATAAAAATTATTTCAAATTCGAATTGGACAGTTATAAACTTAATAAATATGAAAATTATATCGAGAATATCCATCCTAATGATAAAAGTCTATGGCAAGTTACTAACAAAATTTTGCGACAAATTTCCTCCTCTGAAAATTGATAATTCATTTGTAAGTTCCGACACCCAAAAATTTGAAACCTTTGCAGAATATTTTGCTTTAGAAATATTCCAACCAAATCTCCAACTGTCATCACTATCAACTTCTTCAAAAGCAGTACCAAATATCTATATCCAAATATAAACACTCTTCCTAACTTCTCACATAAACAATATCCCAAATAGACGTCACCTTCAGAAATATCGTATCTTATACAAGAACTTATTAATAAAAAATGACCTGGAGATGATAAAATACTAAATTTCGTAAACAAGATAATCTTTAACCTTTTTAGCGTCAATTTTTAATGCCTGTATATAAATGGGGTGCTCCCCGAATTCCTGGAACCATGCCACAATAATAGTACTTGGTTTATGAGTAAACCTAAAAACGTCATATCCAGCTATTAACCTATCAGTTTACTGTCTGACCTATCCAAATTATTAGAAAAAGTTATTAAATAGAGACTAGATACATTTTTAAACCACTATAATGTTATTCAAAAATTCAATTTGGTTTTAGGAATGAACATTCCACAGTACATCAACTACAAAATATTCATGAATTAATACTAAACGGGTTTAAAAAGAAAAAACATACGGCTGCATTCTTCATGGATATAGCCAGGGCATTCGATAAAGTGTGGCATGAGGGTGCAATTTACAAACTAAAAATTAACAATTTACCATCTTATTCATTAAATATTCTGACTTCATTTCTAAATAACAGGAACTTTTCAGTAAAAATAAATCAAACCGAGTCTCAAACATACAATATCTGCGCAGGTGTCCCGGAGGGCTTAGTCCTTGGACCGGTACTTTTCAATATTTAAATGCATGATATACCTACAAGTGATACAACAACAATAGCAATGTACGCGGATGATACTGCCATATTCGCACAACATGGCAATATAGGGCCTTGTATGGATCAGCTACAGACTGCAGTAAACTACTTAACCGTCAGGTTTATTACATGTTAAATCCAAGTTAATACAGAGATATGTCAGTCCATGATATTCACTTTGAGGCGGCCAAGAATTCCTAATAACATAACTATTAACAATGTAGCTGTCTATATAATGGAAATTGCCCGGTGAAACGGTTAAGTACCTGGAGGTGCACTTGGATAGGAGGCTGACTTGGCGTATACATGTGGAAACGAAAATTAAACTCCCCTAAGCTATATTGTCGCAGTTGTACCCCTACTAAACAGGAAGTCCAAATTAAAAGTAAAATGTGGCTTTCTATTATACACCTCCCTAATAAGAGCCTTAATTACTTACGCTTGTCCTGCTTGGACAGGGGTGGAGCAGCGGATTCCGTTACAAATAAAATCCAAGATAATACAAAATAAAATTCTAAGAATAATAACAGACTCTCCCCCCACCAGGTTTGACAGAAATATTCATATTCATAAAGAACTTGGAATTCCAACAATTAAAGAATTTATCAATATACTTTCCTTAAAATTTCTCAAATCCGTTCAAACTTCTAAACATAAAAATATTAACAACCTAGGAAAACCTATTATTAATCGTCGCTTGCGCCCTCGTATTATTCAAGACATAAAGCAGTTGTAGACTACTTCCTTTTATCAATCTAAATTATCAGTTATATGGGGCAGTCTTAGGCTGAACTCTCACAATATATATCCGTAAATTAATAACTCATATAATACAACCATGTATAAAAAAATTGTTGATCTGGTTTAAACACTCAAAAAAAAAAAAAAAAAAATTATTTAGAACCGCGAATAAATGCACGTTAAAAAACACTCTTCTACCAGTACAGCTCACTCAGCCCATTATAAATTAACCGAGCATGATCTAAATTTTGATAATAGCAAAGTGTTGGATTATTATCAAACAAACTTCAATAAACGAAAAATTTTAGAAGCAATATAATATACTTAGGCCAATTTGGAAATAACAATGAATGATAGAAATAAATATGCACAACTATAAAAATATATAACAACTCCATAGATTCGTAACCTCTTGCATAACCTCTTAATATAAAACCTTCTAACTTTTTTTTCCTCTGCCACCTATTACAATCTAAATCGGCGTTTGAATTAAGCGGCCTCTACACGGTCAAATATATTGTCAATATCAGTATTGACAATATAACCATCAGTACTCGTGCTAACCAATCACAAACTTCGTTACTTCAATAATATTGATCGAGTAAGGTAATGAAGTATTGTGATTGGTTAGCTCGAGTATTGATGGTTATATTGTCAATACTGATATTGACAATATTATTGACCGTGTAGAGGCCGCTTTAAATAAGTTCAATGTTTAAATGAGAGTTTCACCTAGTGGCAAACACAACAACTACAATTAGCGTCTTAGCCTTCATTCTAACCATCAACTGGATGAGCCAAAAATACATATCATTAATAATGTGCCAATTCTTTTTCAGTAAGTAATACCACCAAAAAATCTTCCCAATAATTTAGCTGTAGTGGAAGTACGAAATGAAAAATAATTTTTTAAAAATAATTTATCTAATTTTGTTAATATATTAGACTGTGAATTTATCTTCAAAAAGAATGTATTTTAGTGTCAGGTACTGTAAATTTGGATCATTAAACAAAGGCACTAAATCCCGTTAGGGTAACTCTTTTGTATAAGAGAATTCCCCCGCGAGAGAGAGAGAGCAATTCCAAAGAAGAGAGCCATCAGCTTTAAAAGAGTAAAGAGTGGATAGTCTTAACTCAGCCTTCAAACAGAACACTTCAGGAATTGCTCTCTAAATATCTGTGCCAGTTTCACATTAAATTAAATAAGTTTATAATATCAAATAAGTTGTAGTTATTATTTTAACAGAATATATTTATTATATAAAACAGTGGTGCTTTCTTGATTATATTCTATCTCAAACAAACAAGCCCTTTTCGCTAAAACGCTCACGCCACAAGCTACCTATACTCACATCCACACCATAACATTACATTGGTGGCAGCGGTGGGATATTTTCAACAAGAATCCACAAATTTACAAGTACGTAAAATTTCCAATTTAATAATTAAACTAATTATCCATCAGATAATTTTATTAACTTTTAAATAATTTTCTCAGCGGAAATATCTTAAATATTTCCCATATTTGAATTTTCTATTGAATTTCATTTTCTAAATTTTTGTATTCGCACCATCCCGTGTGAATTTGTATTTCCAAAATGTATAAAATTAACGGACAAAACATGAAAATCGACGCTGCTGTAGAATATTTACTTGCTCAGCAACAATTAGCCAATCCTCCCACCCCCAGCAATCAACCAGCTAGTTCTTTAAGAAATTTACAATTAATTAATAGCTTACCCACCTTCGATGGCGAAAATTCAGCCAAAGTGTCAGATTTCCTTGACCAAATTAGCCATTGTGCTAGTCTTTCTGGCTGGGACGACGCTGCTAAATTAGAAATATTAGCACTTAGGCTCTCAGGTTCTGCAAAAATATTTTACGACACCCAGAAAGTCGAACTACAACGCCAGGGTACAATTATAACGTATCCTCTAATTTCAGAGCGACTTCTAGCCTGATTTCGTAAGGAGAAAACCCCCCTAGTCCTCTTACAACAGATGACTAATATTCAATCACTTCCAACAGAGTCTCCTGAAACTTTCGCGGATAGGATTAGACATATCCAATCCGCCGTTCATTTAAAAGCACAAACTAACCCACTCGAGGCCTTACAAACTATTTTAGATAAACTGGCCACTGATGCATTCCTGAAATCACTTCTTCAACCGCTTCGTAATGAGGTACGAACTAAGCTACCTCAAAAATTAGATGAAGCACTTTCCTATGCCAATGCTCTAAAAGAAGTTCAGGCTTCTGAATAAAACCCTACAGTTTTCGCTGTTACTAGGAAAACTTCCAATACTCGTACACCCCCATCTCCTTGTCGTTACTGTGGACAAATGCATTTCCACAGAGAATGCCCGCATCGTAATAAGTCCATTTCATATAAACTAATAGCATTCATTAAAAGCAAAATCAACTAAAAAATAAAAATAAAACTAAAGAACGACGAAGGAAAAATCTCCTATTTATTACAGAAATAATACAAGCCTAATATAAAAGTAATAGGCACTATGAAAACTTGGTTTTTATCCAAATTGGATTCTTTATATGTAATGGCCACTTAATAAATTAATTTTGGTATTAATATATATGTTTTTGACTTGCATAGTGATGATAAAATGTATTTTTTATAACTTGTTTTTACTTTTTAATTTGTAAAAAATGTAATTTACTTACACAAAAAAAATGTTCTTTAGTTTTTTTATTATGGAATTACTCTTGAAAAATGGCAAGCAGATTGTCGAAACTTAAGAGTTTTTGTCCTAAACTTGTTGCCAGTAAGAAAATGTAGTCTGGAAACATGAAATAAATGAAGGGTGAAAAATTATTTGTTTATAAAATATTATCTAAAAATTCCACCTAAAAAGGTGTGTGTATATATTTGGCTGGTGCATCTCTGCCTGGTCTAACCGTAACCACAGTCCAATCAAATACTTTTCTTTATTTCTAATATAAAATCTCAGAGTTACAGTATCCAATTTGGTGATAAAAATAAGATAGGCCGTGAAAAGGTTAAATGATAGTCTCTCTGACAAATGAGATAACATAAATAAAAAAATCTAGAGCAGATAAAGAAACACAAATCAATGAAAGACAAGTTCAGATAAAAAAATAATTTATTGATATTCAACCACGCTTTAGTGATTATCTATTTGTTTTTAGTTTTGTGATATAACATTGTTTTGTTAAAAATAGTCAAAAATCTGGTGTGAACATTTCAATATTTCTTAATATTATTCTTCAAAATTCCAAAGATAAATTTTAACTCATTCAAACTCGTTACTACTACTTGCATTTGCTTACACTATGACAGACACCTATATTTATAAAATGCAATTAGAACAATTAATACAATTTAATTAACAAATTCACTTTAAATTGTTTAGTATGGATGGCTCTAAACAAAACAAAAAAATGGTTGTATTTGTATACCAGAGCGGATTTACGTGGAGCACCACTGTCAAAAACCATCAATACTTGAGCAGATTAAATGTAAGTAAAACTTGCTGACAGACTACTCAAAACCTTTATAAAATCAATTTTTTCAGAAAAATATTTCAAATAAAAGTGATACGTTTTTATTTGTGCGGTGAGGGAGGATTACAAGTTTGAAGAAAAATTCTTGTTACGGTTTTTGAGAAATTTTCAAAAATATTGAAAAACCTATTCTCTGTAAAGGCGCTCTTTTGGTAATCGTTTTTTTCCTTCAAATTTTTGGAATCCTAATAATGCTCTAATGTATGTTAATATTATGCAGATGGTAAAAAGTGTATTGGAATCAGATGTCTTGGTATCGGGAGTTGAAGTGAGGAGTAAGTGATTGTTAGTTAGAGAGTTTTAGAGAGTTGTTATTCGAAATACGTACTACTGATTTATGAAAATAAACTATATTTTAACAAATAATTTAAAGTGTTTTGAAATAGATAAACTAAGATGCAAAAATTGTAAATGAATATAAGAATTATGAAATGAATATAAATATTAAAGAAATAGTGTTAAAACTTTGAATAGGGACGCGCTCGCGATGTGCGAAACTTAACTG
>JAAEAF010012540.1:0-14057 GCA_011037195.1 Triatoma infestans | reverse complement strand
AGTATACTCATTGTTTTGTCAAGACAGTTTTAATAGCGAGAGAGCGATAGGAAATTTCAAGAGTACTTTATACAAATAAGAATAGATAAAGATTCAAGAAATGGAATGCATAAAGTTAAAAGCTTGTAATAATAAATAATTACTGAAATGTATGCAAGGTTAAAATAAGATAATATGTATAAAAATTGGTATGTAAGAAGGTTGGGGTAATAAATGGTGAATTGGACATCATATTAAAATAAATAATTAGAGCTCTAATTATGTAAACAATTTAATTTTTATTGCCCACCCAATATTAAAAATACTGATCATCAAACTTAACACCACTATTTTAAAATTTAATTATAAAATATTCTTCAAAACACACTATTTATTACACACCATTTTCTAATGTCTAATCATAATTTATAATCCTTTCATTTTCATTGTTAAACCTTATAACCTTCCCGCATGCAATCAACAAGCATAATGCGTAAAAGAAAAACTCGAATCCGGCCAGTATCGTCATAAATATACATATGGCTACGACGGTTAAAATCCCAGACATTATCCCAGCATTTCGAACCTCCCACAAATTCAATATGTCTCCAACTTCATTTGGAATTCGAAATCAAGAATATTAAGATAGATAAACAAGAAATGAAATTATTATAAATTCTAAAAAATGGAAATATCTATTGGATAGCGAGTTAAAACAATTTTTTTGTTTGTTTTGCTTTAATCAGATTATTCGTAACAATTTCCGGTCTTCCTCGATATAAATTTCCAGGTGTATCCATCCAGTAATATAAGTATCATGTTTTTGAATATAAAGTCACCATTATAAAGAAATGTTCAAGGAAGGGTTGGTGGTGGATAAAGGAACAAGCAATGAGAGGGACAGAGATAGAAAAAGAAAGAAAAAAGTTTTTTTTTGGTTAAAGACGAATTACATATGTATATTTTATGATATAAACATATGTATAGGAAGTGAAATTGTGTAGGACGGATGGACGGGGATGAAGATGACAAAAGGTTCACCGCATACTCTCTCTCACTCTATCAGTCTCTGCTTTAAGTACTCTTGCCTTCATGCATAAGATATGTGGTTTAGTGTTTATTGTTCCGCGAGGTGGCGTGCAGCAGGTGTAGTATACTATACCACACGACATTTTGGGAGACCATCTTCCGCTTCAATTTTTATTTAAGGAGGGACTAATAAGATTGCAGGCCCAACTTTGTACCTACAATATTTAATGAATAAAAATGAAAATGTATTCAAAAAAATTGATTCAAGTTTGGGGGGGGGGGGGCAGAGAATTGAAGACATTAACTAAGGAGGTGTCAAGGCTTGAATGTGAAGAATTAGATTGAAAAAAGGAAATTTGTGCGAAACAATTTAATCAAGAAAGTTTGTTTAAAATGTTTATAATGTTATAATGTTAAGTAGTTTGCAACGTTATAATGTTTAGTTATAATCTAATCTAGAAACTCGGGACCTCCTAGGAGGTTGAGCACTTAGACCTCAGCTGGGACCATTGTGCACCCCGTATAGGCGCCTCACATTAGTCCTGTATCATTAAAAACGCCAGGGCTAAGACGAGTGAAATTTCTGATCTCGCCTTCGGCTCCAAATTGTGAACGCCAAATTTCAGGATTCGTCTGCGAGCACAGTGCATGCACTCTCCAAGAATGTGAAACGGTGTCTCATCCTTTTGCTCACATTTCCTGCAAAGTGGGTCCTCAGAGAGACCCATATTGTGCTTATATTTCCTTAAAAGGTAATGCCCTGTAATTAGGGCAGTAAGTCTCCTTAGCTCCACTTTCGTTCTGCCAATGATATAGTTTGTGCGAGTCTTTAAGGGGCCGTCCAGGAAAGCCGCAGGGTGCCTCAGCCCCGCAATATTTTTCCAATATATTGTAAGTTTGCGTGTTAGCCATTTTTCAATGGCCACACGGGCAGGTTCTGTAGAGATGCCGCAGAAAGGCTCCGGAAATAATGTTTCCGCATAAAAATAATTTTGTCAGAAAAATGTTAAAAAAAAAAAAAGAAGTCATAAGTGCTCTGTGCAGCAAGCATTCCAAATTTAAAGAAAATCGTTGTAACACTTATCGAGAAAATCGCGTAAAACGGAAAAAAATGCGACGGTGAGATATAAACGGAATGTCAAGTTTGAGCTTCCGGCGATTTTTCATTTTTAAGTTATTTCGTTCACACACTCTCAAACACACACAGACCATTCGCTAAAAACATTTGTTTCTTACTCAGAAGACCTCAAACCAAGTATTTGAAGTCAATTTCGAAAATTTGAGAAGGTCACAATACTTCCTTATATCGGGAGTATGAGAAATTAGAAATCGGTGCGAAACGCTTACTAGCATAGTGAGTGATTTTCTCTTACTTGCAATTTACATAGTTTACGATTTATTATTTATTTATTTGGGTATTAATAGTTGTGGTCACGCGTTGATCTAGATGCTAGCGCCAAAGTCGGTGTTGACCCAGCTTCGTGAGAAAAAGTGGAAAGCTACAGTTGGTAGCGCACCTAGTACCAAAAGCCGGAACTAAACGGCGAGGGAACTCCGGCATACTTACCACACATCCTTTAATACAAATCGCAGACTGCTAAGAATTGGCCCTTCATGGGCTGTTGTGCCTTATTTATTTTATTCATTATCTACTTAACAATTTTTACATATAACTGAAAATGCATAGGTATATACTTTTTCGAAATATTATATAAAAGTCGTACTTCCGACGATTTGCCGATTTCCTTCAAAACGGAATTTTGGTCACATATTAAATTTTTATTAATATTATATGGGCCTTAATAGAATCGTGTAATATATAAAGATGGCACTTTAGAAAAAAGCCTAACGCCCTCCCTTAGAACAGCCTAAAAAGAAATTTTCCCTGAAAAAGGTTTCAAAATAAAAGTTTGAACTTTTGATCAATACTCCTCACTGTCGCGCCACCTGGTAGCAATCTAAATGCAGTACAAAGTTTCAGGTTTCTAAGGTTTTTCGTTTTTATGTTATGCTGACCATATACATTACGTACATAAGAGAGACCATTTTAAAAAAAAACAAGTTTTGCATACTCAGTAGACTTCAAAACATGTATTTCCGGTGAAAATTCAACATGGTTCGCAACACTTCCTCTAAATAAAAAGTCAGAGGAAGTGAAAAAAAACTTGCGCCCAATTTTTTTGTTTGCAAAAAATTTATATTGATTCCGGATATAATAGGCTTAAGACTTCCGACATTTATGTACGATAATGTACAAACTTGTCAGCTACTGGTTTTTATAAAAAAGGGGAGGGGGAACAAATAAACAAAAAAAGTATCCATTTTATAAATAATACATCACTAAAACCGGAAATAAGTTCTTATTAGAAAAATCAAAGCGGATGAACAGATTTTTGTCGACTTTTAATAAACATAAATAAGAAAGAAATTGAATCCAGCTGCCAAGTAAAGGGAAAAAGGATTAAATGAAATGAATGACGTATCAAAACAAAATAGGCGAAGAGGTAAAAAAAAAAAAAAATTCAGCAAGTCATATCCTCTAAAATAAAACGGAAAAAAATAAAAAGGAGACGGCGGGAGCCAAAGGAATATGAATAGACAAGATAAAGTAGTTTTTTTTTTGTTAAAATATTGCGTAACTGATTGGAAATATGCGTCTGTTTTATATGTATAGGTAATAAAATTCCATAAAAACAACCCTTTTTCCCTTTTTTTATTATTATTACAACTACCTGATGGTTAAAATGCTTTTTTTAAAGAGGGCCCTTTCTTGGAGTGTGGGAAAGGAAATCACCGCAGAAGCAATATCTCTCACTCTGTCTTAAAGGGCCTTCCTTCCTTCTTGCCTTGACCATCTGTTCCAAAAATAAATAAAAAAGGTTGAACACATGGTATCTTACCGGGGTTATCTGGAGGTAGTATACAGGAGAGGAAGGCTACTTTATAAACTAACACACAGACACATACAAACACTTTTGGACAATAATAGACGCGTAATATTGAACTGAACTTATAGAGTGATTTCTTCTGTTTTGAAGAGGGGAAAAGAAGATTGTGAAGAATAAGGTGAAATAGAAATGGAGCTATAAAGAAAAAACATAGCTCTATTAAAATAGACAACATGGTGTATAGATAAAAAGTCCAAACGTGTGGTCAGCGGGTAACCTGTGTTTAATTACTGAGAAAAAAAAATTAAAAAAATAATCGGCCTGATGATGCATACGATGATAATAACAATATACTCGCTCCCTCCCTTCAATCTTATCCTTTTCATTTGTTATTATTTATTTTTCTCTCTCTTTCTAATACTAAGAGCTTTTAGTTAGTAAATAAACCTCAACTTACAATCTGGCACACCATATCTGTTCTCGGGATTATTAGGGGGGAAAAAACTGAAATAATAATAAATAATATATAAACTAAATCAATTGAATTAATTGCTTTCATTTTTTTGTTCAACATGAAATCTGGTGACAGAGCTTCCTTTTTTTTTTTGCCAATAGAATATGATGATAATACTTCTAAAATAGCTCATAAGTACCTAATAACCAACCATATGTTATCCTGCCTAGGAGAGAAAGTGGCCCAGCTACTTCTTCAGGGATTTTGGCGTCCTTGTGCATGTTACACATTTATCGCCTACCCCCTAAAAATTTTAGCAGAAGTAATTGATATCTGCAGTTACTAGTTGTATTTAGCACAGCCATATAAGCATGAGTCGAAGGCCGCTGACGGAACTGAAATCGGAGGAGTGTTTGGGTCCAGGACCACATTTTCGAACCCTAAGGCCAAGTTTCACTCCAGCATCTTCCAGTTTGCGGAAAATTCACGCATCGGAAAAAGATATGTCTAGTTTAACCATGAACAGCAAATATCAGTATCAGGAGATTTTTTTTTCAATCCTATCCTACAGGTAGGGCCGCCATTAAAGCACTGATTTCATATACCTTAATTTAAAAAAGTGGTATCAAAATGCCTCAAGAACAATAGAGTTACCCTATTTTGGTGCCAGGGCATGTTAGCGTGTAAAAACAAATGAAATGAGGTGGCCGAAACTCTGGTAGCGAAAGGTGCTGGTATCCCCCCCTTATAGGGCCGGAACTCCTTTGTGGGATAAGCGATCACTCACTCTCCAGGAAGAGTTCAGAAATGAGAAGAAAGTGATGGGAACACAGCTCCGGAAAAACCTGCTTAGGACTGTAACAGGCAGAGATTTTTGTCATGATCAGAAAAAAGAACTGAATCGTACACCAGTCTGAGTAAGAATAGGCTGCGCTTGCTGACAGGTTTCCACATGGGGCGGTGTAGGCTCAGCGAGGCACCTGAAGAAGCTGGGCCCGTAGAACGTGACAACAACTACAGATTCTGTGGTGAGATGGAGGAGACTGCAATATATGTACATGCTAACTCTCTCATCCAGGTAAGATTTGGAAACCTGGGTATCTATAAGATGTTGGAGGAATATAAGTACTCTTTACAACCTTCCTAAGTTCTGAGATTTTTCAGAAGAGAATTTCTGAAGCTTAAGACTGAGTGGTCTCTTCCTGGAAACAATGGAGGGGGCACAATGGATCTTTCTTTTTTGGAGAAAATTTCGAGAAACTAAAAAACCTATTCTATGTAATGTTTACATATTAGTTATATTGCACTTTCGGTTAACAGATTCTACAAACTTGGTATCTTAAGAAAGCTTAATACTGCAGTTTTCCAAGAACCTTTCAAAAATAAAAATTTTCCAGTTAATATGAACAATATTTAGAAAATCACTGGATGAATCACGAAAATCCCCATAACTAGAAAAAGTCCGTGCAGAAAATTCGCTTGTTTTAGTTGTTAGCTATTTATGATTTTTTTCATTTTTCACGATATTGAATCACTTCATATAAACACAAACATATTGTATTCAGAAGATCTCAAAATATTATACTTCCGGTGGAGACTCAATTTCAATAATTAGACATAATCGTAAGACTTCTTTCTTACGACTTCTTTCTAAGAGAAAGAAAGAAGTAATAAAGTAATGTCAATTTTTTTCTAGGCGGGTTTTTAAGTCCAGTTACCATTCAAATGGCGTGGAAAGAGGCGAAGGCGGATAGTACACATACTTTACTAAAAATTACTCACATTTCTGTATCAAACAAAACCCAAGGACAAGACTGGGAGTCGGACCCAGGACCATGTAAAAGGAACATACTTCAGCTTGGCGAAAAACAGTTATGTTGGGGAGTGCCCAATGTTAATTTAAGGATGCTTGCAAGATTGTCAAGATCTCTGATGAAGTGGATAGTCCAATTCCATGACGGGAAATGTTGGTGAAGAAGATAAAATAATTTAGCTTTGTATAAGAAGCCATAAATTTATTTAGTAATTGTTAATATTCATTTCAAATATTGTAACCAGTCACTTTTAAAATGTAATTTTTTTTTATAGCGAGTAAACAGAATAGTAAAGGCAACATGATTTACTAACAGAACCATGTTCCCTAGCCAGTCCGTTATCATGGTAGATAATCGTTTTCATGACATTGGACTTTCTTCAAGTGCACCTTTAATAATAATAATAATAATAAAAAGGACGCGTTGTACGGCATTTAATCTGCGGAAATGAAATAGTAGTTACCGCTCGCATACTACTACTGCCTTCTTTAAGATTTATTACGCATGCGTTAAAACTGTCACAATGAATTACTACTACATACATCACTTGTTAACTTACTAGTTATATGTTTGTCAGTCATTTCCAACTGCCGTTGTTTTTTCCGATTATCTTTCTCCGGTATTACTGATATGGTTGTTTGTAATAGTTTATTGAACGATTCATATTTAATGAGAACTCTTATCAGAACCACACCAACATAGATTATAAATCAAATGTAAAGCGTTGCAAATCAAGTTCACCGTAGAACGCAATTTAAAGACATGCTATATAATACATTAACTAAAACCTCTTGCATATTAACTATATAACCACTCCCTTCTAACGTACAAGAAGACGATGGATTGGATACACATGTTAAAGTTGACAGAAATCTTATTAATAACCGTTACATTAAAATAATGGCCTACTGTTTTCATAATATTATAAATCATAGATAATTTTGTTTGTACTGGTCCAGCAAATATTACTGAATGGCTACAAGTCAATCTTTAGTGCCACATTGAAGGATTATTTGATTCTCCTCTGTGTGTGAGAACAAAAGTCTCAAAAGCGAATAGTTGCTGGAAGTCCAAACTTGGTGTTCCGCTTAGGTACTACCTACTACAGCATCTCATAAGAAAGTTTCAGAAAAAATCTATCAACCGTAAGTGCATCTTTTCTGGATAGTTTTTCCAGATTTTCTGGAAAATGGCACCAAGGATTTTCATAAAATATCGTACACTAGCTATATGTATAAAAATATACCATTTTCATTTGAAATATTTTCCCGGGGAAATGGGTTTTTGGGGAGTTTTGGAGGGGTGAAATAGCGTTAAGTTTTCCTCAAACTTTGTCGACTCATAGAACCTTTAGAACTGTGTGGTTTTTCGGGGAACCCAATCCCACCCTTAGTAAAATATATCTTAAAATAATATTTTTAAGAAAATCAATATGTTATAGGTACTTTATGTAAAGACAACTACAGAAAAGTATTGTATTTTTTATTAAATAATTTTAACATAAAATTAATGTAATTTAGTTTATGGATGAGCACAGTTGGTTGTCGGCAGTCCAAGATGCTCATCGGAGGTCCGGACAGGGTTATTAGTAAGACGTTGTGTGTCTTTCATGCAACTCTCCCAGGCATTTGGTTGGATCCCTTACTGGACATTGTGGTTTAAAGAGACATCTCTAAGAAATGGCTCATGCCGGATCCATTTAATAGAGTCTGTGAGACACAAGAGAAAATACCCATCCATCTTACGATAGATTGATAGGGCTATGAGGAAATTAGGTTCAGTACCTTTGGTCGGAACAGGATGTCTATGGAAGATCTTAGGCTCCCTTTAAGGTATTCTCTGATTTGTTTGGACTGCGATGAATCTTAGATGATTACACCCGGGTCTGGCTATTTCTTCTAGACCTGGTTTGTTGTTGTTTTTCTTTGGGATAGCTTATGGGCCCACTGGGGCTTTGGATAGCATAGGGTTTGATCCCACCCCACAGAGAAATAATAATAATAATAATGTAATTTACTCATTGATAGCATTAACTCGCGCTCCAGGTTTCACCTACCTTACATTATATTTACTGGGGTGTGCTTGCATTTTTTTACACAAACTGTAGAAATCTAGCTCTCTATTGATGTTATCTGCAGTCGTATTTCATATTCTACATTTAATTTGTTTCTGTATTTTGTTTTTGTTGTCATATACGTTGAGAAAGATTTTTCGCTTAAATAAGTTGTTCCGAATGGCATTAGAATGTTTATTATAGCTGTATGAGAAACTTCTGGGTATTTTGCATGAATAAATGTATCACAGCAGTCAACTAGTGTGAGTGCTTTTGTAATTTTTATTTTCGCATTTTTATTTTGACTCGCGGAATCCCGGGGTTCGTGGGCGACAGTTAGAAGACCACTGCTCTAAACTATCACATCATTTTTGCTCAAGTTATTTCAGTTTTCTACGATTTTATCCATAAAAACATCGATGGATTTCATTAAATTTGTTACACTAACTGTGAATACAGTGACCTATCACTTTTATTAAGAACTTTTTTCCGAGAAAGACGTTTTTGGTGGGAGGGAGGGTGTATGGTTTCCTCAAAAAGTCATTTTATTAAAATCTGCATTCTCCAATTGATATAAATTGAAGTGACAAGTAAAACATTTAGTACAAATAATTAGTTTGAAGAAATTGTCACATACCAGCTGCGTAAACTGTTGTAAGAGAAAGTGAGTGTTTCATACTTCCTCTCACTCCTGTAGAAGAGGAAGTATTACGATCGGGTCAAATTTTCGTTATCGATTTTTCTCCGGAAATACACGTTTTCAGGTCCCATGAGTCCAAAAAAGTGGTTTTCAGAAGTAGGCCTCTGTTGGTATGAGCAGCATAACTCAGAAATTATGCATAACCCAGCAAGTTGAAACTTGATATTTAGTGTAAATACCAGCATGGGATCCGGAAATAATCTTTTACTGAATGGATTTTTCCATTTTCTGAAATTTTCTCGAAAATGGCTTCAACAATTTTCTTTAACTTTAGTAATTGGTCTACAACATACAAAGAAACTACAACTTTTATATGAAATATTTCACCAAAATTCATTTAAGGTGGTTTGTTGGAGAGGGGAGCCCGGTTATGTTTTCCTCTAAAACGTTATTATATTTAAATTATACAATTCTATCATCTACATAATATTAATTAGAATAATTATTAATTACAATTAAATATGACGTCAAAATTCCGAGTTTTATGAAAATCAGTTGACCGGAAGTGCGTATTTACTGACGTTATTTTATACATAAAAACACTAAACATCTAGTAAGAACTATAAGTATAATAAGTATATTTAACTGAACACAATATCTACAAAATATACAGTCCTCATTGGTAGAACTAAACAGAATTAAATTTTAATTAAAAATTCCAATTTGAAAGACAATTCGTCAATTGGAATTGTGAAAATTCGTGTCCGAGAAAATCGTGCCTGTGATTCAATCACATGTGATTTTTTCTTCTTCTTCTTCTTCTTTTACTAGTATCAACTGGTGAGAATGTTCTACCGTTGCAAAAAGGTCATCATGGCAACTTTGAACTCTTTAAGTTTAAGTATTCAAAGCACAGGAAATATTTATTAAACTAAACTTAAAATCAATGACTTAGCAATTGTGAAAATCAAATTGCACCTACTAGAAATATGACTTGCTAGAACAATTGCTATAAACAAATTATTCTAAAATGACTATGTACTGACAAAATGACAATAAAGCGCAGGAAAATAATAAATTATAAATAGGTAAACCTGAGAAAAATAATAAATAAAAATCTAGTGTGAAACACTCACTCGACTTTCTCTCACTATAATTTACATAGTTATTAATTGACTGTTTCTTCATACTTCTGTAATTTTTACTAAATATTCAGTAGTCTTCAGTATTTTTTGAGGGAGCTATGAACTTCCAGTCTCCCCTCCCCTCCAGAACCTCTTTAAAATCAATTTTCTCAGCTACAAAGTTGTAAACAAAAGTAGAGGGTTCTGTTTGTATATGTGATGGATGCCAGAAATATAGAAATATATTTAATTTGAAATAATAAAAAATATCAAGAAATATGTAACATTCCCTTGCAAAAGGACATTTCAGGTAGAAGACCACTATTGTCTTTTAGAGTTCATGAACTGGTTAGCCTGGAGTCCTTCTCACAGGGGAGGAATTAAACGAACAATTAGAAGACATTCCTTCAAGCAGAGTTGGTTGTAGACACTCAGAAGCAGAACACTTGTTTTTCGCTCTCTATAGCATCAGTGCATATTAATAAGTTAAACAATTCCTTTGCAAATAAGCTTGTACTTATTATTTTAATAGAATATATTTATTGTTAGCAGTGGTGACTACTTTCTTATTACCAATACTTTTCTCTTAAACATGTATACTTACAAGCCCTTTTATTAAACCGCTCGTGCTACTACAAACATACAACACAATATCACCAATTACATTTCATATAGTTATTATTAGCCCAAGCATAAAAACCCTTTATAGGAAAAGTTGCAAAAAACTGTCAACCGATTTTTTTCCAACTCCAAATCTTGGCATCACATTTCATTGTAATTACATAATATATATAGATGACAGAATTATGTAACAAACTGAAATAACACTATATCTTTAGATGAATGCTAAGCCATGAATGAATTTTCACGAAAAAAATTTACAAATATTAATCTTGTAGCTCTTTATATGTATAGTTAATATACCAAGTTTAAGGAAAATCGACGGTGCCATTTTCGAGAAAAATCGCAAGAAAACGGCAAAATCCATTCAGTAAAGTGTTACTTCCTGTTGATCGATTTTGATCAAAACCTTATTGTCAGGTGGTATGGCAGTATTAACAACTAAATATCAATCTTGAATTTTCTATGGGACGTACACACATAGAGAGAGAGAGAGACCAATATTACTAAAAACTCCACTTTTTCTGACTCAGGGGACCACAAAACGCATATTTTCGGTGAAAACTTGATATAGAGAAAATTTGACAGAATTGCAATACTTCCTCCTCTTACAGGAAGTAATATAGGATGTTTATGATAGATTTTTAAAACAGATTGTTTAAAAATATTAAATTTTTTAAAAAGTCTAATACATAGACAGCCACAAAAAGACTCTCTCATCATCTTGGTATGACATTGTTAAAATGTAGTGTTCCGCTTCCATGGCGACCAGCTATTCAAAACAACCAAAACTATGAATGAAATCCGCTATAAATGACCAATGAACCATGAGAGAGGGTTTTTTTTTTATTTAAAAATAAAAACTGTAATTTTAATAAACTAAAGTAATAGGATATTTTCTATTTTAATGAAAACTTTTTAATACTACGATTAATGCAATTATAATTTTGGCAAATTATCTGTAAACTTGGAAGTTTACATATTTGTCCTAACATAAATTTAGAGTCGGTAGGGGACACCCAGGCAGTGAGTAAGTACAGATTATATTGCAGTCGAAAAGGCAAGGCTAATAACATTATAGAAATACCCAAATAACATTTGAATTTTTTACGTCATAGATTTATCAGCACTTTCTAAATATAAATTTTTGCCAGAAAAATGATTCAAATAAAAGTGATATTTTCCATGATAGCCTTCTTCTTTTTGTGGACATCGACCGGTTTCGGGCGTTCACCCCTTCATCAGGATGTTTTTGTCAAAACAGCGTGATAACATAGACTTGCACAGACAGTGACGCACACACACACACATAGAGAGAGCGAGAGACCAATAATATTACTAAAAAACCATTTTTTTCTGACTCAAGAGACCACAAAACGTATATTGTCGGTGAAAGCTTGTTATAGTGAAAACTGACACAAACGGCAATACTTCCTCTTCTTACAAGAAGTAATAAGAGATGTTTATGATAGCTATTAACAGATTGTTAATCTAATAGATTAATTGTTAATCTGGCTATCACGGAAAATATCCCTGTGATGCTTTCCAGCTCTGCGGAACCAACCACAACAAGTGATAGGCATTCATCACGTTTATGTTCGCGTATATTCAAATCGCGAAATACTGAAAACAAAAACAAAAAAAAAAACCATTCAGTAAAGTCGCACTTCCGGTTGATGGATTTAGCCCGAAACCCTCGTGTCAAATGTAGTGGTAGAATCCTAAATTGAATACAAAGTTTGAGCTTTCTCCGATTTTTCGTTCAATATATATTTTGTTCACAAACACGCATAAACCAGTCGCTAAAAACACCTTTTTCATACTCAAGGGACCTCAAAACATGTATTTCCACTGAAAACTCAATTTCTAAAATTTGACACGATCGCATTAGTTCCGGTTTGAAATAAAAGTGAATGGCATTTATGTGTGTGTACAAAGTTTCAAGAAAATTGAGACACACTATAAAAAAAAAAACCGTTATAGATTTTTTACGGAAAAGTCAAACATTGAAATTGTTTTATTAGTGTTCATGCGGTTTATTATGTACTTTTAATTTCTCTCATTATTTCTATAATAGTATAGAGAAAGCTCCTAAAACCTTATTAACCCATAGATGGTAATTAAAACTAGGCGCTTTAATACGAAAACATCTCCTTTTATGAGAAACACTTGAGTTTCTCAAGTCGTCACATCTTGAAAGCCAATAGGGCAATTTCAACCGTGTGACAACTCTGAAAAGGCTTATGAACAACATGGGCGAAACGTCGGTCTTTTTAGCAAACCGGAAAATGAAGTGTTTTTCATGAAAATGGCCGCAGAAACCTAAACGATCGCCTCCTTTTATGTCATTACCCACCAAAACCCCCTCCCCATTATCATTTGATGTGACGGTTTTGTATGTCATTTTTCACGTTCGGTTTTCTCCGAATAGGTTCCGGCAATAATCATTTTCAATGTTAAAACACCAAGCCCTAGAATAGTTACTTTATTCACTTTACAATAGAGGAAAATGGTAGTTTTATAGACTCCAGTTCCAGGTTTGGCTAAATGAACACTAGCGTATATGGCAAAACATTCTTATCTCAAAACCATTACAATTTGCTAAATTTTCTTTTAAACAGGAACATTTTTTCCTAACAGTTTCTAAACAGTTTCTGTTTTGATAATTTTAAAAAAAAATGTGTATTGTAACAATTAATAAGTCTGTATTTTTACAATAGATGTGCCCTCCTGAAGATGGGAAGTGTTCCCGGAAAAGTTTAGGGAAACTTAAGATTGTTGTTTATTACTTCCGGACCTAAAACCGCAACAATTTTTGAAAAATTATACAAATGGAAAGGTTGAATTATACAAAAATTCCTCAGTTCAAAGTTTATTAATAATCATACAATGTGATCTGGGACATAATTATCACATATAACTGGACATCATCATACTTTCTTGATTATTCACAACTGTCTTAAATAGTATTAAGATAAAAATGCAACTAGCAGCGATATCTGTCTTTCGTCTAACACATTAAATCAGTGCAAATTAATCAGACAAATATGTCCTGAATAAAATTATTAAGATAATCAAAGAATGCAATTAATAATTATAATAAAATATAATCTTAACAACTGTACTTGTCTTAGAAACTGTACATTTTATTAAATCTATGATATGGCGGGGTGGACAAACACCTGTTAAATCTATCGTTAACTAAAAGAATTCTTTTCAATTTTATCGGAGTAAATTTTTTCTTAAGTTGACCGTTATTTTTTCCACAAAAAAAAGCAGGCAATAATCGTAGCGGAGTGCGAAAATAATAAATTGAGAATATTCGCATTTACAGGTTAGAAGGTACTGTTTGGAAACTAAGAAATCAGATAGAGCGAGAAAATTATACGAGAGTCATTGGGTTACGTATAGAGATGATAAAGATCGGAAGGTGTATTAGAGTACAAAACGGAAAA
>JAAEAF010012539.1:0-24256 GCA_011037195.1 Triatoma infestans | reverse complement strand
TTCGTTTAATAATCACTGGAATCGTAGATTTATTTATACAAATTAAAATGCAATATATATATTTTTTTCATTCTTCACTAGCACTAGGTCTTTGATTTTTCGTAAATTACACCTATCAATATTGCTAGCCGGCAAATCTTACATTCCATCTATGAAGAGGTCAAACTCTTTGTGTTTCATGGCGTCATTCATGGTTTGGGTGATCTTGGAACGTTCTATTATTCTTGGAATCTATCTTTAACATCCACAATTTACAGGCCTAACAACTTTTTTTTGCAAGACCACTGATTGCTAAAAAAAAAAACTTATGAAATGTAATTGGTGATGTTGAGTTGTTGTATGTTTGTAGTAGCCTGTTGTGTAGCACGAGCGGTTTAGTAAAAGGGCTTGTAAGTATATATGTTTAAGAGAGTGAAGTATCAGAAATAAGAAAGTAGTCACCACTGCTAACAATAAATATATTCTATTAAAATAATAACTACAAGTTATTTGCAAAGATATTATAAACTTATTAATATGCACTGATGCTAAGAGAGCGAAAAACAAGTGCTCTGCTTCGGTGTCTACAACAGAACTGTCCTGAAGGAATGTCTTCTCATTGTTATTTCAAATCTTCCCCTATGAGAAGAAGGGGTAAACAAGGCTATCAAGTTCATGAACTCTAAAAGACAATAGTGGTCTTCTACCTGAAATGTCTTTTTGCAAAGGGAATGTCACACAGTTTCATAATTTTGATTTTTTTCATATTAAATATATTTTTTTATTTCTTGCATCCATCACATTATCAAAGATATTTTCTGGTCTTTGAAGATGAATTAGATTAAATAAAGAAGAATTTCTTATTATATCATTTAACAGCAACAAGGGGCGATGACCGTAAAGCAAATCTCATGTTACTCATTAGGAAGATTAGTTTAAATTCTCAAGTTTCACGAATTTATATAACTGGCGTTCAACAAATTATTCACTGAATGACGTATACTTCAAAAAAAAAATTGGTATGATACATTCTTACAATTTTCTCTCTCACTCTTCCTTAATACAGTTTAATATAAAATGATTAAAGTTTCTTTAAAATTTCAAATTTTTCCCATATGTCCAAACATATATACAGAAGTGATGAGGGGGGACAAGTACCAACCTACCAACTGAGACAGTTAATATGATACAATATGAAACAATACGATAATATTGTAGAGAGCGCCAATAATATTGAACCAATACATTTGAATTTTTTAACGTCTCAGTTACTTCACAACGGACTTAATTGCTTTGTTACTAAACCAAGCCAAGAATTTTTTTATATAATATTATATTCTAATTACTAAATCACTTATGTTATCAAAAAATCATCGGTCCTAAAAAATCTATTTAATATAAAATACCCCCTATTAATCAATAAAACCTCGACAATTGTGATCAATATTATTATAACATTTGAAGAATTCTTAGCAATGTGAATTATTAGAAAAAAAAAAAAAAATCGATCTATTTATTGAAGAAAGAAATTTCATAAGTGTTTCTTGATTAAGAAGAGACCTGCCTATGGATTTTTCGTCATGGTCTCAAATCATGTAGAGCAATGAACTTGAAGAGACCACCACTATATGGATTGTACTAAGGACTTAATAAATGTACACCAACGGACTTCAACACTTGTTAAGTGCTTCAAAATTAATGTTTATTGCTGCTTTGAGAAATTGTTTTTTAAGAAATGTATCACATAATAGCAGATTTATGTAATGTTGTTCATTAAATAAGTGTAAACAATAATTTGTTATGATTTTAATCAGTTGTACGTCATAATTTTTGTAATAAATCATCTAAAAATTTATTGAATTAAATTTTTGATTTTTGAAATTATTGTATCAGACGATTACTATTGCCAAACCTACTACAGTAATCTAATAATCGAATATGTTTTTTTTTTTTTGTTATTGTAATGGAATAAACAGTCCTCTGTTGAAGAAATTCACCACAACAAGCGCTGTTGACTTCATGTTGCTGATACCAGCCGCATTGCCGTCTACTTGCCGCCATTGAATTTTTAAGCTTCCCTACTATACGGTATAGACGAATAGGCTACAATTCTCTTACTCCTAGAGCTGCTACCCTAGTTCCATTTACCAGAAGAAGGAATGTTGAAGGCTTCAACACAGTGAAATTCTTCGAAAGAACTCTGGAAGTTTGGTCAGGTGAAATATCTGGATATCATTCTGGACTGCAGACTTACCTGGAAAGCGCATCTAGAACATGCTACACTGAAAGCAAAGAAGTCTTTCTGTGGAGACACTAGAGCCTGTGGAAAAACATGGGATCTCTCCCCCAAAATGGCCCACTGGCTCTATAGGCGGACTTATGGGGCAGTGGTGCACAAAAACGGAACACAGGTTGCTAGAAAGAACCTATCAGGGGTGCGCTGCATCTTTTATACAAGCGGAGGCGAGGGCCAGTGCGTACAGACTAATGAACAATGGCCAGCGGAAACAGAAGAGCTCCTTGGCCAAGCATTTGGACCTAATACAGAAGGTTGACCCTGGCCCTATTTTCATATGGCTGGGGAAGATTGCTGTCCAACATTCCACTTTGACATCCCCTTCCAGGTGATCTTTACATCAAGATCGAAATGGGCTAAAAGTTGGAAAAAACGAGGCCTGGCTGGGGGATCCTGGTTTACGGAAGGATCCGAAATGGCCTGCGAAACTGGAGCCGGAATATATGGAGTTAAACCGGAGGCCTCTTGGTGGATACTCCACGGTATTTTAGGCTGAAGTTTACGCTATAAAGGTCAGTGCTGAGGAGAACTTACGTATGGGCCCTAGAAAGATATTGCATCTTTTCGGACAGCCAGGCGGCACTAAAGGCTCTTGGAGCAATCAGAATTACTTCTTCCCTAGTCAGGGAGAGTAAAGCCTCCCTGGAGGCGCTCTCCCGCTACAATAAAGTGCGGCTGGTATGAGTGCCGGGACAAAAGGGGATAAAAAGCAATGTATTAGCCGACCAACTGGCCAAGAATGGAGCGAACACCCCTTTCTGTGGGCCGGAACCTGTTCTGGGGATAGCCAAAAGTATGGCGAGGGCGTCTTTGAGAGAATGGACTCGGAGAGAACATAATCGTGACTGGAGGCTAAATACTGGGACAAAACACATCAAAAGGGTTATGCCAGGGCTGTGTAAAAGAAGAACCAGAGAGATCCTGGTTATCAGGTCTCAGATTTGTCTGATAACAGGCCTGTTTTCAGGGCATTGTAGGTTCAAGAAACAAGTGGGATTATTTGATTGGGAGCAAGGGCTACAAGGGTGTAGACTGTGTCGGTAGGAGGAGGAGGAGACGGCCTCTCACTTGTGTTTGATTGTGTCGCGATCGGCAGAGGGAAGTACCGATCTTCGGCATGTTGAGACCGGAGGAAACTGGAAACTCCCGACAAGAGATTCTTTTTCCTCTGATTCTTGCAGGATATTAAACTGCGTAGTTTATAATAGAGAAAAGTAGTTATTTTTTTATTTAATTTTATTTTATTTTGCAAACCTATTTGTTTTATATATACTAGATCTAAATATACAAATGAAACTCATAATTTCTTATTTTCGGATCTATTACCTAAAATCCTCTAATACAATTATTATACAGTAGTCCCATTAGTGCAATGTACTTGCTTTTTTATGCAAACAACACAAAATTCGTTCTCTTGAAGTAAGAGACTGAATTTTGTACAGTTGGTATGACTTCTTCATTGCTATTAAATGTGATATCACGTAATGACTCCTTGAGGTGTCTGAAGAAAAATGAAATCTGATAGTGCAGTACCGGATTGCAATGCAGATTTAACAGTATTTCACAGCCTAATTTTTCAATATTTTCATGCTTTAATTGCGCAGCATTTGGGCGAGCATTGTCCTAGAGAAAGAGTATTCCTTTCCTCAATAAAACACGTCGTCTGGTCTATCCTTTTAAATATAAGCAACATTGTCACATTCTAGTTGAAACCTCGATTATCGTCCCACACATTCTGTTCGGTCAGTTTTTTTTAATTGATCAAATCAGTTATAGACGTTTGCTCCATTCAATACAATTTATACAGTATTTCTGAAGCATTCTGGAGTGAATTTCAGCTAGTTTTAACCTCCCAGATAGATATCCGAAATCGTATTACCGAACGCGATTCTTTTAAAGGTTATAAATACCTTTTGGAGATCAATTTATTCCAATTGTAATAGTTGGTAGTAATCTTCTATGGAAAATCCATAGAAGAACGAGATTATAAATACACTTCAGTGGTAATGAATAGAATTATTCCAAGTTTAATACGGTTTGTGCCAACTTTTGTGAGTTTTCCTTACATTTATCATAGGCTGGAATTAGTAAAAAAAAAGGTTATGGATACTGAAACGGTAGTCAAAGCAGCCATTCTGAAGACATGGGTACCAACTTATATTACTAAAAATATTATTATTTATTTAAAAATTTAATTTAATTTATATTTAAATAGATATTCTTTAATTTTACAGTTTTTTTTAACATTTTCAAGAAAATTCTGTAGCAATAGTAATGCATTTCACAAAATTGTGACCAAAAACATAACACAAAATAGCGTATTATTTTATATATATTGAACTGATAAACGAGAAAATATATGTACATTTTTGGTGTACATAAATATTTAGAAGCTCAAAATCAAGTATTTCTGATAATAAATGAATTCAGAAAATCTGAACCCTGAAAGTGATACAAGTGTAAGAGAGAAAGTAAAAAATGTAAATATAAAATTTAAACTGACGCATTATCCTTGAGCTTATCAAAATGCTGTCAAACGGTTTGATTTATTTTTACAATAGAGAAGTCAAATAAAAACTATTAGGGCGGATGTTGATGTCATTTGAAATTTAACAGATAACAAGTTAACTAGTGTCCTAGATAGCGCTAAGTGTGTCTTAATTGTCATTCTCATCGCATAGTTAGAAAACAGTACATACCATTAAACCTATTGTTCTAGACGTTTAAAGGTAATATTGTCCAATTCACTACACAATACGTCAGAGTGTCTTTCAAATGTCCCCCTTCCCCTCCACCAAACAAACATACTTTCAACAGAAAATGAAATAGAATTCCAGAAACGATGTTTTAATCTTGAAATAAAGAACTCATGATTTTATGAAACTTTTATTACATATAATTGTTTTCTGAATGAATATTATTTATCTGGAAATAATTGCAAACAAATCATTATTTACTACTTTTTGATTATTAACATAAAGTGAATTAACGAAAAATTAGGAATTATATAAAGAAATTAACGAAAAATCGTTAAAAGTTCCAAACGCGACCTTCTGTTTCGTACCTTTTCAGAATAATAACGTAGTGTTGGTTAAAATAAAAAAAATCTGGAGTAGATTATTACTGAGTGTTTGTACTTTTAACACCGCTATAAATAAGAGGAATTTCAATAGCTGTTATTTCTACGATCAAATTTTCGAAACTTGAGTTTTCCGCGAAAATGTTTATTTTGATGTAAAAAAAAAAAAAAAAAAAAAAATTCTGATATGAAACAATCAAACAACTTTCGTTTATTACAACTGTAATTGTAGAATTTTTCTACAAACTAGGAATTTTTAATAAAAAATTTGATTGTCCTAAATATCATATATAAATACTGAGATCTATTTATTTATATCGCCTATATTTGTTGCATGTTTATACAGAAAGAAAGCCTTTATAGCTAGACTTAACTGCGTACTGAAAGATTTATTATGTTCTGCTTAGCGTTACGGTTTGTACTACATCAACCGTAAAGTGTACAAGGTGTTACCTGTTAGTGAGTGGTTGTGGTAATGAGCTAGAATTTGCCTATAGGCTTGCTAACCCCACATGAATTAGTAAGAGGTGTTAGTATAAACATTACTGTAAGTGTTAGGTTGTGATATTCGCAATGACGCCAAAATAACTGAAAAAATGATTAGTCTACTTACCCCTCGTGGTTTTACAAGTTGGATCCTAAGAAATAGCAGCTTAACTTGTCTAGTTTTTTACTTTCCACTGGCTCCCCTAATAAGAGGAAGTAATGCGATCATATCACATTTTGGAAATTGGGAGTTTTCACCGGACATAATATACGTTCTGATGTATCTTGAGTAGGGAAAAAAATGTTTTTATGTATGTGTGTGTGTATCTGTGTGTATGAACAAAATATCTCATATCTCAAAAACAAAAAAAAACTTAGGAAGCTGAAACTATCCAAACTATCAAGAAACTGAATGCCAATTCCGTTTAGGTTCCCCTCACCACATCTGTCACGAAAGTGTTGGCAAAAATCCATCAACCGGAAGGGTTACTTTACTGAATTTTTTTTTTTTTCAGTTTTTCGCGATTTTCTCTAAAATGGAGCGAACGATTTTCTTTAAACTCCCTATAGTATGTAAACACATAAATGCCTATCACTTTTATTTGAAATATTGTTCAAGAAAAGATTCATTTTTTGGGGGTATTCCTGAGGGTACACTAGCGTTAATATTTCCTATAAAGTACCACTTTACCAAAGCTAAAAACTACAATGTATAGTTGTAATACTTTTTTCTTTTATTTTTTATTTTTTTTTTTTGGAGGGGCCCGATGCATTGCGACCTTTACGATATATTGTGCTAGGAAGATGTCCCAGACGAACACCGTCTAGAACACCTCCGTTATGGGGTTAAGATCCCTAAGGAATCCTAATAACCTGACGGGCTCTAGGAAAGGTATATTCATCTCCTCGGTTCTAATACTTATATAACACTAGCTAAACCCGGCCACGCTTCGCTATGGCTCACACTGATTTTAATTATTAGGGAAGCAAATAGAAGTACATATTATAGTTAACCAATAGATTCAGCAAGAAAACACATCATTCAATTTAATACCCTACTTTCGTTGCTGTAAACTGAAAGGAAAGAAAGAAAATATGTTTTTAACTGAAAGTCTTTTTTTTATTGTAAAGCTAGTGAATGGACTACATTTTTTTGTTTGTCCGTTTAATGCATAAACGTAAAGATCAGATGGTTTACCGACTCTGGAGCATGTGCCATGACAGAAGCATTCATTTTCTAAATTCAAACCGCACACTTGCAAAACTTATCCTTGCGCTTTATTGATAGTCATAGCGAACGCAAGGCGTATTGGAAATTGAAGTCGTTTGAACTCGAACGCCATATCTGTCGGTATGACTGGTATTCGTGGAAGTTGTACGTCTTTACCTTTATGAAGTCCAATGACAACTGTTGCTTCAATTAGATTATTCATCAATTTTTTTAACTACTAATCGTGTACCATTGTATAACTTTGGCTGAGTGATATTTTGGAGTAATATAATTGGCACTCCAATTTTCAAATTTTGGAATGTGTGGCGGTAATCTGGGAACATCAAGGAATTAAGAAATTCCGTTAGAAAATCACTTCTTCTCAATCACAACTTCACTTTGGTCCATCACGCGGAGTCAATGGATTTGTATGTCACTGTTTCTACTTGCAATTCTGTTTAGAATGATGTTGTTCATATTGAGTACGTCGGCATTTGTAGCCGTTAGAATGGGCTCTTCCGCTTAACCATGCTTGATATTGATAATTTGTTTGGATGCTTTGGAATACCTGGTCTACTAATATTGCGCGAGACTGGTGTGAGGTACTTCAAGACTGCTGGCGGTGAGAGGTACTATAAGTACTTGAGAAAGAGGCGTCTGCGTCTGTCTATTTCTGCCCAACTCACGAAACGCTCGGAATTTTCCGTTTCCATGGGAACGTCGGAATAAAAAGTATATATAAACACTCTTATATAAAAATGCAGCGTTGTGTAAAAATTTGAAGTCAATCCATCGACTATTTTTCGAGTTTTGCGGACAAAAACATAAGGTTGCTGAATTTTTATATAATATATAGACTGAAGTACTGTAGACGTATTACTATAATTCCAAACTTGAAAAAAAAAAAAATCGGTTAACTTGAATTGCGACGTTACAGAATTGATTTTTGAGTTATTTTTTGGGAATTTTCTTGAAAACGATTGCAATGATTTATCTTTAAACTTGGAATACTAATTACAGAGATATAAATCTATTTAAAAAAAAAAAATATTTTTTGTGAAGGATTTTGTGCGTGGAATCTGTAATAAATTTGAAATTGTGTAATATTTAGGCGCTATCTTTTAGATTACTATTGTAAACACATAGAATTTCTAACTTGCTTCTGGTCCAGCCAATATATACCAACCTCTTGCAGACTTATGTTTGGGCGAGTGAGTGTAAATTTCCATTTATTTCAAATTAAAAGAAAATTTGTTAGTTCGCGGTAATTTTTATTCACCGCAGTAAGAGAAAGTCTTGTGAGTGTTTCACACCTTAGTAAGAGGAAGCATTGTAATCGTGTCAAATTTTCGATATCGAGTTTTCACCGGAAATACCAGGTTTGAGGGCCCCTGAGTCCCAAAAAGTGGTTTGTAGCAAATAGTCTGTGTGTATGTGAAAAGCATAGCTCAAAAACGATAAACCGTAGAAAGTTGAAACTTGATATTACGTATAAGTACCAACATGGTTATCTGTCAAAATTCCTCAACCGGAAGTACCACTACACTAGTTGTTTTTTTTTTACGTTTTTGCAATTTATTTCAGTTTATTAGACAATTCTGTCATCTAAATAATGGTAATTAGAATTAAATATGTTGTTGAAATTCCGAGTTTGAAAAAAAAAATCGGATAACCGAAAGTGCGTTTGTTTTAACAATTTACTAAATGATTTTTTTCACTTTTTCGCGATTTTCTCAAAAATGTCTCTGACGATTTTCTTGAAACGTCGAATATAAACTAAACATGCAAAGATCTACATCTTTTATTTAAAACATTTCTCTCGGAAAAGTCATTTAAGGGCACTTTTGGGGGAGAGGTGTGGTTACAGCTTCCTCTAAAGTGGTGTCATAGTTGATTATACAATTCTATCATCCAAACAAAATTAATTAGAAATAAACAGCTGGCCAAAATTCCAAGTTTTAAGAAAATTAGTAAGCCGGAAGTGCGCTTTTACTTGACAGTTTTTCAACGAATTTCATTAAATTTGGTACACAAACTATAACAATTGTCAATTATTATTTTGAAGACAGGAGTAAGAAAAAGTTGTGTGAGTGTTTCCACACCAGATTTTTTTTTAATCTAGTGAGTGGAAAAATACAGTTAATTATGTAAAAGTTACTACACAAAACAACTGAGTTCGATGCTTTATGGATACAATTAAGTATTGAAGAAAAACGATCTCTGTTTTAAAGTTAATTAAGCTTTCAATACACACAACTCAATACAATTATTCAGGCCATTCGAGTTATTTAATGATCAATGAACCGTCCTAGACAATATTGTTGATATAATGCCCGAGAAACGGAAGAAACACCCAAAAGGATACGGAATTGAACGTTTCATGAATGATAAATAAATTACCATAACTGTATAGAGCGAAGTGTTAATACGATAATTGTCTACAGCTAACGGTTCTTTGCACTCCACGTTTGTCCCACCTGCATACCTACATAACAAAGGTGTCAAACAGAGACCTACTAACTGGTGACACGCTTAGTTTATCATGCATTCACTGGATATACATTTTAATGCATTTTTGCCCTTTTTTTTTTTTTTTTTGTTTGTTTAAATTGTTTTAACAATGTAATGTTAAAAAATAAATTTACGAATCTTGAAATTTCTCTAGAAATTTAGCTTTTAAAGTATTGCAATTGTGTCAAATTTTCAGAATAGAGTTTCCACCGGAAATATCTTTTTTGATTTCCTTTGAGTAAAAAATCTGGTGTGAAACACTCACACAACATTCTCTTACTCCAGTTCACAAAATTATAACTGAAAAACTTTATAGTTTGTGTACCGAATTTAAAGAAAATCGTCGAAAACTGAAAAACTGTTCGGTAAAAGCGCACTTCCGGTTTACTAATTTCTTTGAAACTTGGAATTTTGGCCATCTATTTATTTCTAATTAATTTTCATTGGATGATAAATTGTATAATCAACTATAGCACTTTAGAGAAAAACATAACCCAACCATTCCCCTAAAAGTGTCCTTAAATGAATTTTCCCAGAGAAATATTTTATATAAAAGTTGTAGATCTTTGTATGTTTAGTTTATATTAGAAGTTTCAAGAAAATCGTCGGAAGCCATTTTTGAGAAAATTGCGAAAAAGTGAAAAAATCATTTAGTAAAGTGATAAAGTAAACACACTTCCGGTTGTCCGATTTTTTTCAAACTCGGAATTTCAACAACATATCCAATTCTAATTAATATTATTCAGATGACAGAATTGACTAATAAACTGAAATAGCACTTTAGATGAAAACCTAACCCCAACCCTCTCCCAAAAGTGCCCTTAAATGAATTTTCCCAGAGAAATATTTCAAATAAAAGTTGTAGCTCGTTGTATGTGTAGTTGATATGCGAAGTTTAAAGAAAATCGTCGGAACCATTTTTGAGAAAATCGCAAAAAAGTAAAAAAAAACAACTAGTCAAGTGGTACTTCCGGTAGAGGAATTTTGACAGATAAGGTATAGTCAGATCCCATGGTGATACCTAAACGGAATATCAAGTTTCAACTTTTTGCGATTTTTCGTTATTGAGCTATGCTGTTCACATACATATACACACACAGACCCACATTTGCTAAAAACCACTTTTTGGACTCAGGGGACCTCAAAACGGATATTTCCGGTGAAAACGCGATATCGATAATTTGACACGATTACAATACTTCCTCTTACTAAAAAAAATTTTTTTTTAGCGATTAGTGTGTGTTTATAAACCAAATATCCTAAAAATAAAACAAACAATCGCTGGAAGCACAACTAGGTATAGGTATTCCGTTTAGATACCACCATCGTATCTTACACGTCGAAAGTTTCGATCAAAATCCATCAACCAGAAATAACTGGGCAACGATTTTCATTAAACTTCGATTTACTATCTACAGACATAAATATTTATCACTTTTATTTGAAACACTTTCTAGACAAATTGAGTGTTTGGCGAACTGACTGTTCTAGGGTGAACAAGAATGTTAAGCTTTCCACTAAAGTACCGCTACAGTGTGATGTATGGTTTTATTACGTATATAATATTAATATACATTCAAAAACATAAGTGGAATTCCAAATTTGAAAAAAAAAAATGGTTAATAGGAATTGCGACTTGAGTTTTTCGAGTTTTGTCGAATTTTCTTGAAAACAACCACAGTGATTTGCTTTCAAAGTATTTTGCAGTAAAGTAGTTTGCTGTTTAGGCTTAGTCTATAGCTTGGTATAATGGATTGCCTGAAGTCTAAAATAATAAAGCAACAACATATAGTATGTATATCCTAACGAAAAGCTGTTCAAATTCTCCACCATAAGGGAGACCAAAATCCTGCTACCTTAACCCCTGAATGATTGGTACTTCCCACAAGTATAAAATAGGGTCTAGCTACAGTCAAACAATCAACCTGCAAATGAGTCTGACATTCAGTGTTTCGCAACACACAGTTTCGACAGAAAACACCACCACTAACACCCTGCCACTTCCGCCTGTCATTTCCCCTCACGCACCACTTTCTATACATTATTTTATCTATTATTTGATTTTTCACAAAATAACATTCTCCAGTTTAAAGCAGAATTCTCGGAGAAAGTAAATAATTGAAACTAAGTATTTTTCGAAAAACACGTTGTAAAATTCCCTGAATAAGAAAATGATATTTTTAAAGATGGCCCCTCTCTATCTATTTATGTCTATCTCTGTGTATTTAACGAAAACTTCATTAATGTAAGTTGTTTTTTTTTTTTTTTTCTCAAAAAAAGGCTCCGGCAATTTTCTTTGGTCTTTGGCTGGAGGGAAAATGCCATCTACCATTTTTCAGCGATACAGCCAACTCTCTGGATCTCCAGCTCTTAAACTTTATATTAGTGACATTCTAACAGCAGACACATAACGCATGGTACAGGCAGCTAATGAATACACTTCCAACAGCATATTTCAAGTGAGCTACAATATATTATCCTTTAGTTACAGGACGCACATATTACTCGTATATACATTTTTACTTACTCCAAGTCAGAGGGAGCGAGTATTTCGATTGGATCAAACTTTCGAAATTGAGTTTTTTCTGGTAGTACAGCATTTTGAGGTCCCCTGAGTACTATATACCATTTCAGTCCTAAACATCAAATAGAAACTCATCAACCGAAAACTTTTTCCAAGGAAAATTGATGTTTTGTGGGTTTTTGATTCTTGGGGAAACAATAGTGTTAATCTTCCCTCTGAAAGACTATTTGAATGCAGTGGATGGTTCCTAGCAGTTATATAATATAGGGACGGATGTTGGTGTAGTGGTTAGGAGCATGAACTTGTAACTGGGAGGTCCCCAGTTCGAGTTCGCATATAACAGCTAAATTTTATATTCGTCTAAAAAATGTTAATAATAAAGTAGATGCTTCCGCCCCCCTTCCACGGCACTTAATTTGATAGTTGAACGTTAAACTCACCGGAAATAATACTACTACTTTAGAAATTGTAGATTGTTGAAGGGGATTATTGCACTGCGACCTGAAAGATCTATTGTGCCCCCCAAAGCCTTCTCCAATGCATAGCCGGCCTCTCCAAACAGCGTTCTCTAGCTACAGACAACACAGTCCATCACCGGACATTGAGTTGTAAAGGCTCTAAGGAAGAAAAAAATCTGAGGGTACCATACTGGATTCGATCCTAGGATCTCCGCGTTGCTAGTACAGCGCACTACCTCTGAGTTAATCCCTTCCTTCTCCTTTGGCTTTCGCCAATTAACTAGGGACGGAGACACTAGTTTGTGTACTATGTTTGTCCTTGTCTGTAAAGTGTATGTAGTTTAAGTTTATTGTGTACTGTTCTGATGAAGTGAGCTACTCCCCAAGTAAAACTGCATGCAACAGATACCCCTTGCAGGCTATTTTACAAATATTGCTAGAATTTCAAATTTGAAGAAAATAAGTCTACCGGAAGTGGCGCGAGCTTACAGAATAGGCTCTTGTGGGCTTTTGAATTTTCTAGAATACAATGATTTTTGTTTAAACATGGAATGTTTATCTGCACAGAAATAAACTTATCACTTTCATTTAAAGTATATTTTTTCCTGCAAAAAAATGCATTTTTGGCTATTTTGTGAAATGTGTGCCGCCATTACATTTCAAATGTAAACATTGTGAAATGTTTTGGCGCTTTCTTCTGGATTACTGTGTAAACACATTTTGTTTCTACCTGCCAAGGCTAGATAAAATCAACACTATCCCAACACCTATATATTTATGTTAGAGCAACTGAAATAATAATGTCAAAGTTTAATGAAAAGTGGGTCAATTTTATAATTACATTAAATGCAGTAAGAGAAAGTCATGTGATTACTTCATACCAGATTTTTTTGTAAACTGAATTTCGAAAATTGAGTAAGAGAAAGTTAAAAAAATGTGGATATAACGGGTTAAATATGTACGGCTATACTTTGAATCCAACAGCGGTACCAACTTAATTGGATTAAAAAGTTTTAGCTTCCTGTGATTGTTCATTTTTGAGGTATTTTGTTCACACAAAAAAAAACACACACATATCCAAGATAGATCTTTTTCTTTAAAAACATTTTTTTTCATTAATTAATTTTCTAATAAATTCTCAATTTCGAAAAATTGAACAACCATAATATTATTTCCTGTTACAATAAAACTAAGAAGAAAAAAAATCGATTGAGAGATGTATTATACATTTATAAGAAGGAATAAATACTTATTATCTATTATTATAAACAAGTATAATTACGTTACCTTGACACAAACTATTAAAATGCAAAGTACATTAAGTTATATTACTTATAAATTTAAATTATATTCTACATGGGTATAATAAAATAGAGTTAGGCAAAAATAAATGTAAACAATTTAAATATTGCAATTTTATAAGTTCAAATTTTTATCATGGACAATTAATTTTGACAGGTACGATTGTAAATTTTAGAGTGGTCACGTAATGGCGTCATTCTAACAGTGATATCATTAAATAAATTATTTAAACACTATATATTCATAAAAAAAAAAAAAAAAAAAATTAATAATGACTTACGTTATTTTTCTTTTATATTAGTTGAATAAATTGAAGGCATCTAAATCAATACAAATCATTAGCGATCAATTGTTTGATAAATAAATGAAACAGGCCGGTTATGACGACATACCCCATCATTGAAACAAGCATCACACTGTTGCTAATTAAAACAGATGTGTGTTACTACTTTCTTTTACTCCAACTCTCAACAACCAGTTTATAAATTTTATCCAAATATAGATTTTTATTTAAAAAAAAAACATTTAACTGACAAAAAACTGACTTTATATATTATATTATAACAAAATAAACAACAAAGACTGAGCGCTGTCACAGCTATCATAAAAAAACTACCATAATAAAAAACAATTCCCACTTTTGCTAAAAAAAATGTCAATTAAAAGTAAAAGACTTTAAGAATTAATATAGCAATATTTTCTAAGATACACTTTTAAGAAAATAAAATGCAAAAAATCAAATGAATGGTACTTTGGTTGATTATTTCATTCAGAATATTCGTGTCACTTGATACTACGACAAAATTCCAAAGTAATGAAATAAACAAAATGTGGAACTGGAGGTTGTTAATGATAGTCCCTATTGTCCTGTCATTCACAAACATGATTCCTACTTTTCTGTGGCGGAATATTCAATCGCTATTGATCGACGACAATTTTTATATGAATCCGCAGAGGTTAAATTAGATACTTGCGCACATAGTAAGGCAATTTTTAAGTTTATAAAGAATATGCAAAAATATTTTATAGCTGTACGAATAATTCCCAGTATGACGCAGAGTAAGTAAATAAATAAATAAATAAATAAATAAATAAATAAATAAATAAATAAATAAAAATACTGATTTTTAATTAAGATAATGTCTGGATAAAAGTAATCTATGAGTATTATTTAAGATGAATTTTTCCAAATTTTATACATTCCATTATAATCCTCATTAATTCTTAACATTTCATTCACAATGTAAACCGTTAGGGCAAAATAATAATTACACAACACGAGTGTAATAATAGCACAGTGAGAGAAATTAGGCGCAGAGGATGTAGTTTATTTTAGGCAATTTTTACAAGTTTGGCCCAGCTGAATTTCATTCATTCATTCATTCATTTTTTTAAATACTACGTATTTAAGATTCGCAAATAATTAAAAATAAATTTTAACGAAAAAATTTTAAAATAAACTTTCACTTATATCTGGAGCAGTAAGTATTATGATTGTACAAAAATTTTGGAAAGTGAGTTATCAGCGGAAATGCAATTTTTTTGATGTGCTGAATTTTGATGAGTTTTTTGATGTGCTGAATTTTGATGAGAGTTTTATCGCCAAAGTGCAATTTAAACACATAGTTCCCGTTATTTATACAATCAAATGTGTTGTAAAAATTCCAAATTTGAAATAAAAAAAAATAAAAATCTGTAATTGGTAACTACGATAGCATCAGACATTTCGAATTTTCGCAAAAAATATGAAGTTTTAAGCCCTTTTTATTTCAAGAAATATTTTTTAGCAACTTGTTTGCATATAAACATAGGAAAACTGAAAAATCAAAACTCCCTATTAAGTTCATATACGATATTTTGTAATAACGGAATCCCAAGTTTTCAGTCAAAATAAGAAGGCTGGCAAGTATTCTTTCGATTTTTTGCATTTTTCTCATTGTTAACTAGCTTTATTTTTATTACCCATATAAAGATCGTTCCCTTTCATTAGTGACAATGTTTGGAGAAAATTCCTACTTTTCAGGGTAGCTTTAATGATTAAATTGAGAACAGTTTAATGAATGCTTTCGATAAAACAAATTTCTTTCTTATCAAAACCGTTTATTTTATTATTATTTTTTATTTTTTAAATGTTACATCAAATATTTGAAGAATAATAAAAATAGGGGCCTGATGAAAGCCTACACCGAATTTTGAAATTAATATTATTTATCGGTTTGCAAATGATAAAATTTCAAATATTCGCATTTGGAAAAATAAGTGGGCAACTTTATAAATATAAACTAAATTAATAAAGAAATATCTACGAGCAACCTTGCTATTAATGGTTTAAACAGAAACAATAAAGTATTTATTAAAGTAGACATTATAATTATTCTCTTACAATCAATTGTAATTATTAATGCTAAATTAAAGTAAGATGTGATTAAAATTATCTATTTCATTGGTATGAATTAAAAATATAACGCATTAATTTGTTTCGAAAATTAAGTTGCATATTTACTTTACTTTCCGTCATCTTACCACATAGGTTCCTTTTTTATTTATTTTTTTTTTAACGGTGCAGCCTCATACGTTCAATCTCTTCGTTTCTTAGTCTAGTAATTGAATCTAAACTCTCTATACATGTGAATATTGTTATTAAAATGAAAACAATATTAGAGAGTAACTATAGTATCGTATAAAAATATTACATTTAGAAGCAACAAGTAAAAACAGCAACAGGTTGCCCGTGGGTAGCCGGACGGTAAAACTCGTTGCCTAGTGACCCTTAGCTTAAGGTTATAATAATCTTTACCTTGTTCAATGATTTATATGCTTTCAGCATTAAGACATTCTTCTAGCTCCAACAATAGCACACAACAAACACTTATCAACAAAACAAATGTTATGGAAAGTGAAACAATAAAAATATAGAAGTAACAAAAAAAAAAATATGAAGTAATAAACTGAAAAACTGAATACTAACACTACACAGCTCAGTCACATAACAACTGAAGTAGGTGGGGGTACCCGCTTGTAGCCACAGTCTAGCCAACCGTAGACTCACCTAAAAAATATTACCAGAATGTTAGCGTTTTTAAAAATTACTAAAAAAAATTCAAACTAAATGAAATAATAATGAATTTATTTCAATAATTTAATTTTATTACTGAATATTAACGGAATATTAGTAAAAGTGGTATTTTTAAAAATTAAATGTTTATTATTTCTTTATCTGTTGAAATATTGTCTTTGTGTTTGTTACACTTTATTTTTGAATACCTCAGAAATTGTTGTCTCCCTGATAAGCAAACGCATATTTATAAGATAACTGTTTACAGAAAATTCACGAATCTCTTTAAAATGTAAAAATTAATGTAAAAGTTTGTAAACACGGATTAGATATTTCAGTTATTTTTTTCTATCATATATATATACCATTTATATATACATTCCGAGCATTTCAATTAAAACACACTATATTACTAGCGTTTTATTCATAGCAAACCTGAACACCAAAACTGTCCTTTATGTAAATACCATAACTGTGAGCAAAAAAAAAAATCAATAATTTCTGCTTACCAGGTAGAAACAGAAACATCTTCTTGTAATTTACTGGTAAAAAGTATTTTCTCCAGTGATGACATTATATCCTATTTGATCAACAATGCTAAAAAAAATCTCTGCTCATCTTGGATTTCATGTTTTTCACGAATTTCAAGAGCGGTTTAGTTTGAGAGAAAGAAATCATTGAAAATAGCTTTGCTCACCGCCAAAAGTTTCTTTTCTGAATCCAAGTTTGGATCATGTCAAATAATCTAAATATCTATGAGTATTCGAAACTAGTCGGAAATACATAAAAAAAAAAAAATGCTTAATATAAAGTTTTCTCTAGACTCTGATGTTTTGATGGCCACCTTTACAGAAAAAGAGCTGCTTGTTTTGACTCCCTAGACGCCAAACAGCCGGGTAACATGGTCCATACAATCCCATATTGCACTGAATTGACTCTGATAGGAACTGTAAATCTGTGAGCGGCTTTTGATTGCCTCTTGGACAGATATATATGTTTAAAATAAAAATTTTTGTCCCAGTTTGGATTATAAACATTTTTACGAACACTAGGCAGTGAAATGGAAATCAATGTTTCTGTGGTGTTTAGTTTTGAACCATTCATTTCATTTTCCCTTATCGATTTAACAGGAAGTGTTGCGATCTATATCCCTTATTAGGTCAATTCCAAACTTGATATCACCTATTGGTAGGTTTCATTACCATGGCTGACCATAGGGTTTCCATCAAAATTCATCAACCGGAAGTGAAACGTTTTGAATAGTTTTTTTCATTATTCGCGATTTTCCTCTCGATCGATTTTCTTTAAACTCATATACTATCTACACTCCTCATAAATGCCTCTCACTTTGATTTTAAACATTTTTATTTATTTATTTGGGGGTGGGAGGAGGGAAATTTTCTTTAAAACGGCTACAGCATTTTCTTTATTCTTAATATGCTAACTGCCTAGATATAAACGTATCATTTGTATTTTAATTATTTTTCTGAAAATTAGATTTTATGGGGTTTTTTTGGAATCTGTGAAGTTAGATTTAATGAGTTACTGCTGTTTGTTCTCAATGATTTTTGTCTTCTAAATTACAATTTAAAATTAAAAGAAAATTTATCGCTTTTTACTTTCTCTTACTCCTAGTAAGAGGAAGTATTGTAATCGTGTCAAATTTTCGATATCGAGTTTTCACCGGAAATATCCGTTTTGAGGTCCCCTGAGTCCAAAAAAGTGGTTTTTAGCGAATGATCTGTATGTGTGTCTGTGTGTGTGTATGTATGTGAACAGCATAGCTCAAAAACGAAAAATCGTAGAAAGTTCAAACTTGATATTACGTTTAGGTATCACCATGGGATCTGACGGTGCGTTATGTGTCAATATTCCTCAACCGGAAGTACCACTTTACTAGTTGTTTTTTTTACGTTTTTGCAATTTTCTCAAAAATGGCTCCGAAGATTTTCTTTAAACTTGTATATCAACTACACATACAAAGAGCTACAACTTTTATTTGAAACATTTCTCCAGGAAAATTCATTTAAGGGCACTTCTGGGGGAGGGGTGGGGTTAGGTTTTCATCTTAACTGCTGTTTCAGTATATTAGACAATTCTGTCATCTAAATAATGTTAATTAGAATTAAATATGTTGTTGAAATTCCGAGTTTGAAAAAAAATAGATAACCGGAAGTGCGTTTTTACTGAAATATAATTTTCAGTTTTCTGGTATTTTCTCGAAAATGGCTCCAACGATTTTCTTTAAACCAGCGTTGTTAACTATACATATAAAGAGCTACAACTTTTATTTGAAACTTTTCCCCTGATAAATTCATTTAAGGGGACTTTTGGGGGAGGGGGGTTATGTTTTTCTTTAAAATGCTATCACAGTTGATTATACAATTCTGTCATCCAAATTGAAATAACTAGAAATTAATATATGACCCAAATTCCGAGTTTCAAGGAAATTAGTAAACCGGACAGTTTTACTGGACAGTGTTTTCACTTTTCGACGAATTTCATTAAATTTGGTACACTAACTATAAAATTTGTCAATTATAATTTTGAGTACTGGAGTAAGAGAAAGTTGTGTGAGTGTTTCACCAGATTTTTTACTTCTTTATTAACTGAATGACTGTTTCATTCAGATTTTTTTTAGACAGTTAACATACAAAATCAATGTTGAAGTAATTTCAATGAAGAAGACCAACCTAGTGAGCATTAGGTTGGAGATTAATTTTGTTTACTTTATTAACCCACTTCTGTCAATGGCAGTTCCACTAACTGCTAGAAATAAAACGTTGATTTATTTTATCTTATTTATTATTATATCTACTATATAAATATAACAGATATATAATATATTTAATACAAAGAAAAGTATTAAACACATATTCATTAATTTTCTAGAAGTTTACTGCCATTTAGAAAGTCTGATATTATTATTATTTAGTAGTTATTTAACCAAAATTGTTTACTATTATGTCCGAGTTATTAAAAATATTTGTATTATTAGTGCTGTTGGGAAATGTCACATTTATTAAACGTTTAATAAAGGAGAAAATTTAACACATGACTTGTTAGTTAATTACATAATAAAGCTGGAGTAATAATAAGTTTCATGTTATGTGTCCAGCCAATAAACGTCGCAGCAGTACGTGCGTCTAGTTAGACTCTCCCACTTCCGGTTTAAATTAATCCCCCCATATTTGTATGAGTTAGCGTCATACAAATCTACAAAGCTTGGTTACAAAAATTATAAAATAATAATTAAAAACCTTATTTTCAATTTTAACATTCAAAATAACACAAGAAGTTTAGTTTAATTCACTCAGTTTTATTAATATTTTATTTTACCGGAAATATAAATGGTTCCTTAAATAATCACCAAAATTCTTTTATGTTTTATTCTTTATGCACTTGATGATAATTAAAGAGATTACTGTATTGCTTTTCATAATTAAATTGCTGATCATAATACCTCAAAATAAATGTTTTGGGGTTTATAGGTTTCATGTATTTTCAGAATGAAATACCATTTCATAAATGTTTTGTGCCTTGCTTATTTATGCGACCATCTTATTGACATTTTCGTAAAGGATTCTTCGATAAATAAGCACAAGAAGATTATCCATTCAGTATATAAGCCAGGTTTTCTAAAGATTTCAGGGTCCCCGAGATTGTATGGGTAAAATCAAGTGATTAACGTTATTTTTCCGAAACCTCAATTGATTTTTTTTTTTTTTCATTAATAACTGTATGACTTGATTTAATATACGGTTGGTGCAAAAATAATGCAGGTTTTTGAACTTTCATCTTTTGTTTACTTCTGCTTGCCAATAAGGATGATAATCCTCCAGTCTAGGTAATGGATTATAAACAATATTTATTAATGTTGTTTTTCCTCAAATATCAGTTTAGTTTGTGTTCCATTTTGTATGAGTTAATACCTCCGATATTCACCATGTCAAAACAAGATTTTCGTCAAATTTATTTTTACGAGTTCAAACTTGGTCGAAGTGCGGCTCAAACTGCGCGTAACATCAATGTTGTTTGGGGTGAAGGAAGCATCAGTGAATGTACAGTGCAGCGATGGTTCCAAAAATTTCGTGTTGGAGATTTTGATCTCGAAGACAAGGAAGGTCGCGGTAGGCCCTCTGTTGTTGATCACGACCATCTTAGGGCATTGGTGGAAGATAACCCTCGCAAAACCACTCGGGACTTTGCGAGAGAAGTTAGTGTTGACCACTCAACAGTCGTTCGCCATCTCGAACAAATTGGTAAAGTTAAAAAGCTCGACACGTGGGTACCTCACGAATTGACCCAGAGCCAAAAACATCGGCGTTTTGAAATTTGCAATTCTCTTCTGTTGCGCTACCAAAATGAACCATTTCTTAATCGAATCGTGACATGTGATGAAAAATGGATCCAATACGACAACAGGAGACGGTCAGGCCAGTGGCTGGACAAGGATGAAGCATCAAAACATTTCGCGAAACCAAGCCTGCACCCGAAAAAAGTAATGGTGACAGTGTGGTGGTCTACTGCAGGTGTTATTCATTACAGCTTCCTAAATACTGGCGAAACAATCACGGCTGAAACATATTGTCAAGAAATTGACAAAATGCATAGGAAATTGCAAAATCTTTGTCCAGCATTGGTGAATCGGAAAGGACCAATTCTTCTTCACGATAACGCCAGGCCACATATCGCAATGCCAACTCTCAGGAAACTTCAGGAATTGAAATATGAAACACTTCCGCACCCTCCATACTCCCCCGATCTCTCGCCGACGGACTTCCACTTATTTAGACATTTGGACAACTTCTTAAGAGGAAAAAATTTTAGGGACCGAAGTGAAACCGAAAATGCCTTCCGCGAGTTTATTGAGAGTTTAAATAAAGATTTTTTAGAAACTGGAATAAAAATGCTTCTGACACGTTGGCAACTATGTGTTGATAATGATGGAACATATTTTGAATAAATAATCTTAGTTTTATACAAATTATAATAATTTTTTTTTTGGCATATAAAAACCTGCATTATTTTTGCACCAACCCAATATATATTATTAGATATGTTACTGTTAGTGCGCATCTGATAAGGCTCCCTCTTATAACTTGAAAACCAGTTTAAACAACAAACTTCGCCCATTAACCAGAATATAAATGCGGATCCAATATGTAGTCAGAATTAAATTTTTTACACCGTTTTCCTAAGGGCAACTATGTAGTATTTAAAGAATCTTCAATGAGTCAACAGGTCTATAAATACAGTCATCAAAGAAGTCTTGATATATAAAAAAGTCTTGCATCATCAAGAAGAGTTTACGAACATATCAGTCTCTTACGAATTCATTTTCGGTATCAAGAAATTACTTTCCGCTTACGGTCACCGCTGTGAGTAATAAGTTATAAATAATACGCCCCATTTCTTCAAACGTCATTTTCAACCATTTCCCTATCAAAAGATATTTTTTTGTACTTTCCGCCTTGCATTCGAATAGTGGAGTTGACTTTTTACTTTCTCTTACTCCTAGTAAGAGGAAGTATTATGTTTTTACCGGAAATATCCGTTTTGAGGTCCCCTCATTCCAAAAAAGTTGTTTTTAAGCAAATGGTCTGTGTGTGTATAAATGTATGTATGTGAACAGCATAGCTCAAAAACAAAAAATCGCAGAAAGTTCAAACTTGATATTCAGTTTAGGCATCACCATGGGATCCAAAAGAACGTTATCTGTCAAAATTCCTCAACCGGAAGTACCATTTTACTTGCAATTTTCTCAAAATTGGCTCCAACCTTTTTCTTTAAACTTGGTATATCAACTACACATAAAAAAATCCACAAATTTTATTTGAAACATTTCTCCTGGATAATGCATTTAAGGGCACTTTTGGAGAAGAGGTGGGGTTAGATTGGCTTCTAAAGTGCTATTTCAGTTTATTTACACAATTCTATCAACTAAATAATATTAATTAGAATTAAATATGTTGTTGAAACTCCGAGTTTGACGGAAATCAGACAACCGGAAGTGCGTTTTATTGTAAAGTATTTTTCAATGTTCTGCCTAATTTTTCTAAAACGGCTCCGACTAACATTTCTTTAAACTAAGTATGTGAACTGCACATATAAAGAGCTACAACTTTTGTTTGAAACATTTCTCCGGGTAAACTCATTTTAGGCGGGCTTTTGAGAGAGCGATAGGGTTATGTTTGCCTCTAAAGTGCTATCCCAGTTGATTATACAATTCTACCATCTAGACAAAATTAATTAGAAATAAATAGATTGCCAAAATTCGGAGTTTGAAGAAAATTCCGAAGTTAACCGAAAGTGTGTTTTTTACTGAACAGCTTTTTTTTCAGGTTTTGTGATTTTCTCCATAAAAACAGAAGAATTTAATTAAATATGATATACTAACTATAAAATTTGTCAATTACAATTTTGAAAACTGGAAAAAGAAAAATATCATGTGAGTGTTTCACATCAGATTTTTTGTTTGTTTAATAGTGTAACGCAGCCAGTGGAGCCATCTAGGAGAGGAAGTAGGAACCTCTAGTACTCTTAGTGGCCGCTAGGAAGCGCTGGCGACGCGCTCTAGTTCTCTCTGAAAGGATTGAGAATCGAGATAAATAGCGGGACCATATAGTTTTGGTCAAAATCGGACAACCGGAAGTACTATTCTACTGAATGGATTTTTTTTTCCTTTTTTGTAATTTCCTCGATAACGGCTCCAAAGATTATCTTTAAACTTTGTATGTAGACTACATACATGTAGGTCTATGATTTTTATTTGAAACATTTTTCCGGGAAAATTCATTTAAGGGTACTTCCGGGGGAGGGGTGGGGTTAGGTTTTCATCTAAAGTGCTATTTCAGTTTATTAGTCAATTCTGCCTTCTTAATAATGTTAATTAGAATTAAATATGTTGTTGAAATTCCGAGTTTGAAAAAAATTGGATAACCGAAAGTGCGTATATTTTAACACTACTAAATGAATTTTTCACTTTTTCTCGATTTTCTCAAAAATGGTTCCGACAATTTTCTTGAAACTTTGTATATAAACTAAACATGCAAAGATCTACATTTTTTATTTAAAACATTTCTCTGGGAAAATTCATTTAAGGGCACTTTTAGGGGAGCGATGGGTTTACAGCTTCCACTAAATTGCTATCATAGTTGATTATACAAATCCATCATCCAAACAAAATAATTAGAAATAAATAGATGGCCAAAATTCCGAGTTTTAAAGAAAATTATTAAACCGGAAGTACGCTTTTACTGAACTGTTTTTTCAATTTTCGACGAATTTCGTTAAATTTGGTACACAAACTATAACATTTGTCAATTATAATTTTGAGAACAGAAGTAAGAGAAA
>JAAEAF010012537.1:0-10484 GCA_011037195.1 Triatoma infestans | reverse complement strand
AAACACTCACACAACTTTCTCTTACTCCAGTTATCAAAATTATAATTGACAAATTTTATAGTTTGTGTACCAAAATTTAATGAAATTTGTCGAAAACTGAAAAAACTATTCAGTAAAAGCGCACTTCCGGTTTACTGATTTTCTTCACACCCGGAATTTTGGCCAACTATTTATTTTTAATTAATTTCATTTGGATGATAGAGTTATATAATCAAGTATGATACCACTTTAGAGGAAGCTGTAACACTACCCCTCTTCTAAAAGTGCCTTAAATGAATTTTCCCAGAGAAATGTTTTATATAAAAGTTGTAGACCTTTGAATGTTTAGTTTATATGTGTAGTTTCAAGAAAATCGTCGGAGCCATTTTTGAGAAAATCGAGAAAAAGTGAAAAAATCATATTTAGTAAAGTGTTAAAACAAAAACACTTCCGGTTTTCCGATTTTTCTCAAACTCGGAATTTCAACAACATATTTCATTCTAATTAACATTATTTAAATGACCGAATTGTGTAATAACCTGAAATAGCACTTTAGAGGGTAACCTAACCCCACCCCTCCCCCAGAAGGGCCCTTAAATCAATTTTCCCAGAGAAATATTTCAAATAAAAGTTGTAGCTCCTTGTATATGTAGTTGATGTACCAAGTTTAAAGAAAATCCTTGGAGCCATTTTTGAAAAAAACGTAAAAAAGTAAAAAAGTCAACTTGTAAAGTGGTACTTCCGGTTGAGGAATTTTGACAGATAACCCACAGTCAGATCGCATGGTGATACCTAAACGGAATATTAAGTTTCAGTTTTCTATGGTTTTTCGTTTTTGAGCTATGCTGTTCACATACACATACACATACAGACCATTTGCTAAAAAAAAACACTTTTTTGGACTCAGGGGACCTCAAAACGGATATTTCCGGTGAAAACTCGATATCGAAAATTTGACACGATTACAATACTTCCTCTTACTAGGAGTAAGAGAAAGTAATAAGCGATAAATGCTCTCACAGGAAACAGTGGGAACTACTGCCTTAATTTTTATCAAGGGTTGATTACCTGCAGGCATATTTTTGTATAGAATCATGTTACATTTAATCACTATAATAGTTTCTACCGATGCCAGGAAAATATAATTGAACAGGCCATCTTCTGATGTGTCCTGCTCTTGACGATGACTATGTTGGAAAGCCGTATGAGGCATACAAAAAGTTACCAATCTTTCAGGCAACCGAGGCCGTTGTCATGCAATGAAAAACACTTCAATCTTCGGGTTTGAGACCGCTTCATTGGTTTGTTGTAAACCTACATTTTGCTCATATTGCAATAGGCTTCTTCAGAGTAGTTCATCTCTAAAGTTGAAACAACACGGTGTTAGCCTATTGTGTAATGTGGGCGAAATGTCGGTTTACAATAAACCAATGACGCGATCTCAAGCGGAAGACCTAAGTGTTTTGCATACAAAAGGTGGTAGTTACTAAGAATTAATTTAAAATAAAAAAGTGGTATAAGAATTAATTTCAAAATACAAAATACTTGGTAGTCGGAGGAGAAGGAGAAGATATGGCTAAAACCTGGTATGGATCAATTCAGATGACTTGGATTCCATTATTAATTAAATGATACATATAAAAAAGATATCGAGGACGGTATATGCAGAGCTAAAGGCGCGCTACTAGCAGTTTAATGGTCTATTTTGGAGTCGAGAATTCATCATAGAAGCAAATGGAGGATTTTCAGAATAATTGTGGGGAGAATATTCAAATGGAATGGAAGGATGGACATTGTCGCAAAAGCGGAAACAGAAGCTTTGTACTGCGGAAATGGATGAGTGCGAAAGAGTTGTAATCTTTTGAGATTAGATCTAGTTTGGAATTGGATAATCTGGAAAATGGTGGTGGAAAGAAGGGCATTGCAGTGGTACGATCATATACAAAAAATGCCAGGAAATGATGGCCGAAGCAACTCTTAAAGTGGTGGTATATCATGGACGCAAAAAAATGGAAAAGATTCGGCTGTAACTGGAAAGGAGGAATATTCAAGGCAATGAAAAAGCGGAATCTTGATGAAGGCTTTTGGTGTCAGGTTATTCAACAGGCAATCCCTGACAAGGGGAGATGCTTATAAGACTAAGCATATTGGACTGCTTGCAGGGCAGAATTAGTGTAATGTCGCAGATAGCTAGAAAATGTTCATAAACCAATCTTTCCGCATAAATGCTTTAGATTATTATACCAATTTTAAAGATAATCCTTGCAGACATTTAAAAAAAAAAAAAATCGGAAAATAACGATACAGTAAAGTCGTAATATCCGATTAGATTGGTTTTCTTCAATCATGAAATGTTGGCAGCGCATTTAATGATCCTTAAATTAGGCAGGACCTTACATTTGATTGAAATGGTGGCAAATTTAGTAAAGCGCCTAAAATCATTGCAATATTATTTTTGATACCCAGTTTAACCATCTGATACACACACACACATATATATATATACAATTCAATAAAATATTAATGAGAAATTTTCTCAAACAAATATAAAAATATATATATATATTAAATAGAATAAATAACGAGGAAGTTGACATTAAAAGATCCGGATAACAGCGAACCTTGACCTCGCTTGCAGCGTCAATCATGAATGGAGCCCACGATTTCATTCATGTCTACGCTGCCACTCTCCGCCTCTCGTCGTCCTGCTCCAACAGTCAGCTAACAGCTGTTTTATGGCTTCTAGTTAGCCAAGTTTTATATCAAAAGTAAAAAAAAAATAGATTTTTAATTTTTATAAAAAGATATATTCTTTTTATATACTAATTCATTTTTTTTTTTTTTTTTTTTAAATATACGTTGGATTTAGTTGTGTTTTAACAAAAAATCTGAATCTATTTTTAACTCTGGCTTCGCCTTGAAAAACATGGGGTTAGGTTATTGTTTAAAAGCTTACTATTGTTTAGTATTATAACCTTAACTTTATTACAGTTATTGTGCATACGTTGTCCCCTACTCCTACATAAGAGTGTGCGTAGGTATCGTTTTAAATTAAAGCAAAACATAATTAAAGCAACTTGATATATACATGGGCAAGCATTCACTTATATCCCTAATATTAAATTATATTAATAAAGTTTATACATTTATCCTGTTCACCTACCTACTACATGTTTCCTTTGAAATTTTTGTTCCAATGTTTTATCATTCTTGTTTGTCACTATATTCTGATTTTTTTGTTTTTTCATTCTTTTTACTTTCTCTTACTCCCTTACTAAAGATCCCTAAAAATATTCAAGGAATTTTGTAGACATAGTGTTATTTTTGCATTGTCAATTTATTTTTTTATCCATTTATACAAATTCAATTTGTTATTATTGAGCTCTAATGGAAATACAGACCGTTTGGGTTGATATAGTAGTCAAATATATATTTTTAATAGGTAGTAGATGTTCTTGATAAAATGAAGAGTAATGCAGGGCTATATTATGTCGAAATAAGGATTTAATTAATGAATAAAATATAGCAGATAGGTTAGTATAGTGTATTATCCACATGCTGGGCACTAGGTATGTATGTATGTGTATTTAGTACATAAAAAGGGCATTGATATAAATCCTGATTTGTATGATAGTAGTGGAAGAGCTTGGCTCCATATATATATGTGAGCTTATTGGGGATGGCAGGGTCAAGGGTCAAACCCTACGGTTTCTAGTATACTTTATCTTCTCTGCCATCTTGATACAATATTTATTACATACAAAATATATCTGATATATATATATATATATATACATATTTGCTTTACATATCGTTTTATAATATATTTCCATATAAAGTACCTTACAATTTTAATTTATTGCCCCCCCCTCCCAATCGCCCATGCATATTTATTATAAAATCATTTATCTCTTTATTTAATTATTGTATACTGTAATAAATTCATTTATAAACATAAAAAGTTATTACAAATAAAAAAACTTTAATTGTTCATAAATTAATTGCATTTGTCAATTATTATATTACGAGTATAATATCTTTATATAATTTTTTGGAATATCTGATATTCCAGTAAAAACTAATTAAACTCTAATAATAATAATAAAGAGGGAAGGGATTAGCTCAGTGGTTAGCGCACTGGACTTCCACGCGGAGGACCCAGGTTCGAGTCCAGCTGTACTACCCTTCGATTTTTTTCTTCCTAGGAGCCCGCTACAGCTTACTGTCGGGTGATGGACAGTGTTGTCTATAACGAGAGAACACTGTCCGGAGGTCGGCATGCACTGAGAAGTCTCCGGGCGCCAATTACCATAGATGTTGACGCGCCTTAAATTAAAAAAAAATAAACAAATAAAATAATAATAATAATAATAAGATATTATTTCTACTTTCCTCTTCTCCTGTTAAGTAGAAGTATTTTGATTGTATTAAATTTGTGATAACTAATTTTCACCAAAAGTTATCTTAACTTAACTTGAAGTATCACTTTACTATTTTGTTACTTAATTACGTTTCACTAAATGTTGTTTTTGTTTTGCGATTTTCTCAGAAACGGTTCGAACTATTTTCTTTGAACTTAACATGTCAAATATACATTTTAAGAGCTACAACTTTTATTTGGAACATTTAATCAGGAAAATTCATTTAAGGGCACTTTTGATAGTTAGGTTTGGGGTAATGTTTTTCTCTAAAGTGCTAAATTTCAGTATATTATACATTTCCTTCATCTATATAATATTATGGACAAATGCTGGGAGGACACGCAGGGGTGCCTCCCAGGCTAAAAGATTCATCAAAGGAACCAAGCATGGGGTTTCAGATTACTTCCTGTCGCTTAGCAGGACAGGACTGAGGACATTTGGTGGGTGTTTGACTGTGGACACACATGGTTTTCTAGTTATTTGCATAATATAGGGAGGACGTCTAGTTCCATATGTCAGAACTAGACGTTAGGGAAACGGTGTATCACTACTTATGTCAGTGGCCCCGTTTCGCTGGTACTAGGTTTCGTGTATTTGGGAGGGCACACTCTCGCAGGATTGCCTGGGTGAGTTGGAGTTGAAGGATGTCTTGGGATATTGCAGATTGACCGGTAAACTACCGGGGGAGATAAATTAGGGGGTGAATTGGGGGAAGGAACGTGGGGATAAAAGCCATATAGGCTTAGCTCCTAAGCCATTAGGCACCCAATTTCAATAATAATAATAATGTATAATATTAATTAGGATTTGAATGTGTGGCCAGAATTCTGTGTTTGAAAAAAATTGGTTGACGCAAGGATGACTATATTGAACTATTCTTTTTTTCTTTTTTGTCTGCGATTTTTTTCAGTAAAGATAAGCACATCTGGTATTATGCTTAAACTTGGCATAATTGCTGTAAGTGGAAGTCGTATGAGTGTTCTATACCAAATTTTTTACTTTCTCTTACTCCTAGTAAGAGGAAGTATTGTAATCGTGCCAAATTTTCAATATCGAGTTTTCACCGGAAATATCCGTTTTGAGGTCCTCTGAGTCCAAAAAAGTGATTTTAGCAAATGGTCTGTGTGTGTGTGTGTGTGTGTATGTGAACAGCATAGCTCAAAAACGAAAAATCGCAGAAAGTTCAAACTTGATATTCCGTTTATTTATTACCATGGGATCCGACAATGGGTCATCTGTCAATATTCCTCAACCGGAAGTACCACTTTACTAGTTGTTTCTTTTTACATTTTTGCGATTTTCTCCCAAATGGCTCCGACGATTTTCTTCAAACTTGTTATAACAACTACACATACTAACAGCTACAACTTTTAAATTTGAAACATTTCTCCGGGAAAATTCATTTAAGGGCACTTTTAGGGGTGGGGTGGGGTTAGCTTTTCATCTAAAGTGCTATTTCAGTTTATTAGACAATTCTATCATCTAAATTATGTTAATTAGAATTAAATATGTTATTGAAATTCCGAGTTTGAAAAAGATCGGATTACCGGAAGTGCGTTTACTTTACCGCTTTACTAAATAATTTTTTTCAGTTTTTCGCAATTTTCTCAAAATTGGCGCCGGCGATTTTCTTGAAACATCTAATATAAACTAAACATACAAAGATCTATAACTTTATTAATGGGCCGGGTGTTTTTAAAAATGCTGTGACAACTTTAGTCTGCTAGACTAAACTATTCTAGGCTAATGTGCAAGGTACCTGACTAAACATTACATTATAGAATATATCTATTTTTATTTTTGTTATATTAAGGAAGACTTTTTCGTATTCAATCATACCGTCTATTTTGATTGATAGCCATGCGGGGACAGTTTATCCTATATTCGGCACATCTCAAACATCTGAATCCCAACATGATAGGCATCTTTTATTATTTCTTACATTCACTTGGGTCTTACCGTGGGAACAAGTGAGAATTGTTCGCCAAGAGAGAGAGAGTGAGAGAGAGGGAGAGACTCTATTATAATTTTGGCCAGTAAAACTTTATTAGATTAGATTGTTGATATGGACCACAGGTGTATTTTTTCTGATAACTTGCTTCAGCATATTTGACAATGCAATCTCTTTAACCATTTCCATTTCTGGAAGGTCAAATTCTTATAAAAAATCTTCAGGTCCTCATGTAAACACGAAGTGTTTTTTTTTTTTTGTTTTTTTTTTTTAGCAATCATAACTGATTTTGGAACTATTATTACTTAGTTTATGGACTGAAATAAATCTCACATAATCTAGACCAGTGGTTGGCCATGGTAATGTGGGAGTTTCAAGGGTTTATAATATTAATAGCTACATATTATGACTACAGCACTATAATTAATATAATTCTAAGTACTTGACTAATTAAGAGATAAGAGACGGGAAGAGTAAACTAAATGAGAGATTGACTAAGAGATAGGCAAAATTAATGGTGTGTGCAGACTGTATGTTTATTGTTGGCTGCTTAGCGCCGGAAGGTGTCTTCTTCGCTCTTGAAGAAGGGTGATAGAATGGGTCATCCAATGTTCTTTTTTCCTTCAATATAGACACCTATGGTAGGGGAAGTAGGATGATACTTCATCCCCAACCCTTGGTTGGTTTCGTTTCAAGATACGACCTTGGCGTTCGTTGTGGATAGCAGAGAACTAATCAGACATGTAATATATATGCCTGTGATATGCCATCACAGTAGGGGACAGCGTTTCCGGTATCACTGCATATGAATATTTTTTTTTTTTAAAGAAAATATCCAAAGATTCAGAGTAGAATTTAATTCGGTGAAATTGCGTTTTTGTTTACTTGATTTTTCTTTTCTTATAGCTTGGAATTCTAGATGCAATTTAAGTACAATCGTTAATTGTATTGAAATGATGTTTTTGATAGGGATTAATGATGTATTTTTATGGAATTAATTTTCCATAAATATTGGAAAAAAACAATTGATTACATGTGTGTGTTATTTAAAGAAAATTTCATTGCCATTTTTCGTGAAAACAAAAACAAAACAAAAAACAGTATTACAGGTTTGAATTTCCTTGATATTTTTTTCGTATTTGAATGAATGCCTCAAAACACGTGTATTTCCGCTGAAAAGTCGATATCGAAAATTTGACACAATCGCAATAAATACTTCCTCCTATTAGGCTTGTCAGAGGAAGTGATAAGAAATGGATTCAGAAAGCCACAAACGTAATATTTTTTCCATTTTTTAACTCAAGCTTGAGAAATATTCAGGAATCCTTGTATATCAGTTTGAAAAAGTTACAATATTTATTAATATGATTTAGTAATAATATAGAACACCTTCCATATGATATTCAATTGTCAAAAGTTAGTTATAAATTTTCCAAAATCTTCTCTTTTAAGATTCAGTAAGTTGCCAATATTTTGGCATTTTTGAACATTAGATCGTCCATATCTATAATCAAATCGAATTTAAATTTAATTTTATACTATTCGCGTATTTAGCCTCAAGTTGTAAATTTTTTTACTTTTTCTTACTCCTAGTAAGATTGGAAGTATTGTAATCGTGTCAAATTTTCGATATTGAGTTTTCACCAGAAATATCCGTTTTAACGTCCCCCCTGAGTCCAAAAAAGTGCACAGGTGTATGTATGTGAACCAGCACAGCTCAAAAACGAAAAATCCGTAGAAAGTACAAACTTGATATTCCGTTTAGTTATCACCATGGGATCCGACAATGGGTCATCTGTTGCACTTCCTCGACCGGAAGTACCACTTACTAGTTTTTTTTTTTTTTTTTTTTATGTTTTTGCGATTTTCTCAAAAATGAATTTAACAATTTTTTTCAAACGTGGTTTATATCAAATACACCTACAAACGGCTACAACTCGATTTTCCTCTAAAGTGTTATTTCAGTTTATTAGAACAATTCTGTCATCTAAATAATGTTAATTAAAATTAAGTTTGTTGTTGAAGTTCCAAGTTTGAAAAAGATCGGATTACCGGAAGTGCGTTTACATTACCACTTTACTAAATAATTTTTTCCACTTTTTCGCGATTTTCTCAAAAATGTTTCCGACGATTTTCTTGAAATTTCTTATATAAACTAAACATACAAAGATCTCCAACTTTTATTTAAAATATTCATCTGAGAAAATTCATTTAAGGGCACTTTTAGGGGTGGGGTGTGGGGTTATGTTTTTCTCTAAAGTGCTATCGTAGTTGAATTATACAATTCTACCATCCAAACAAAAATTATTCAGAAATAAATAGATATCCAAAATTCCGAGTTTCAAGAAAATTAATAAACCGGAAGTGCGCTTTTACTGGACAGTTTTTTCAGTTTTCGACGTATTTTATTAAAGTTGATACACAAACTATAAAATTTGTCAAATATTAATTTGAGAACTGGAGTAAGAGAAAGTTGTGTGAGTGTTTCACATCAGCTTTTTTTTTGTTTAGGCTTCTGGAAATGCCTAAAACAAAGGAAAGCTAAATGAAATCAAGATCTTTATTTTTTGTTTCCCTTTGAAATTTTTATAATTTTTACCTAAAATAACAAGCACCATTGTTATATTCATTAAAAAAAAAGAAAAAAGGTTTATATGTATCTCATTAAAAAAGAAGGCACAGGGAAAATGAGAAATTTTTTTATTTAGATAGTTAAGTTGGTAGAATTGTTATTTACTTATTTAAACATATTGTTCAAACAATCTCGCTCAAGTTTTGGTACTGTCATATTATATTATATATAACTTATCCTATAATACAATGGCATTATATACGTATAATATATTAATATTATTCAGAATTCTTGCCTATACTTGGAAGATTCCAATTATAACCGTAGTTCGCTAAGATGTCTAAAGTTAAGTATGTTTATGTGTTTGTGCCATATCTGTTTCAGTTACATACATGTTATATAATTATGGAAAGCTCTCTATATATATGTTTGTTTGTATATATGTATTTAATATTGATTTCTTCCATCCAAATTTTACAATTTAATTTACAAGCATCATTATTATAATCCTAAACTTACATGTACCTCGTTAAAAAAAAAAAAAAAAAAAAATCTGCTTTGAACACTCACACAATTCGCTCTAAGGGGAATTTTCTATTATATCCTGCTTCTTTTTGTGGTTATCGACCGATTTCGGGCGTTCCCCAAGTCAAAACGTCGGGCGTCAAAACAGTGTGATAACATAGACTTGTACAGAGCATATTTAGATGATACATTCTAATACTGTAAGGAGTGTACCAAGAGCTACAATTTTTATTTAAAACATCTCTCCGGGAAAATTCATTTAAGGGCACTTTTCGGGAAAGGGTGTGGTTACGGTTCTCTCTAATGTGCTATTTCAGTTCAACAATGTGCTATACAATTCTGTCAACTAAATAATATTATCTGGTATTTTATCTGTCGTAGCATGCATATTCATTTTGTTCCTGATCAGTTACGGATTTTCGTCCATCGTCAGATCAAATTCACCGAGTTCGTATAGAGTGTTCACTTCAACGTAATATTTGTGTTACACTCACACTCATATTATAATGTTGGTTTGTTGGTTGTATTTATGTGGGGAGGTTATAAGATTATATTACTATGTGTGTGTGTGTTTAATGGAGAAATGGAAATATTACTAAATGGTCTATAAGACATTAGAAAATAGTGTATAATAAATAGCATATTTTGAAGAATACTTTATAACCAAATTTTAATAGTGGTGGTATGCTCAGAGTTTTATCGAGTCATTTTTATTAGGGGTGGGGCGCGATAAGTTATTTCAGAAGAATACTGTACTAATAAGAATATATAAAGTTTAAAGAAAGGCGAGCAAAGTTTATGGACAGTCCAAAGCATGTGCAAGTAATAAATAAATGTGAAATACAAGCAGGATTAATACAAGAACATATGTAAGTAAATTGATATGTAAGAAGGTTGGCAGCAAACGGCAAATTGGAGATGTTATTAAAATAAATAAGGGAAGGGAGTAGCTAAGTGGTTAGCGCGTTGGACTCCCACGCGGAGGTCCCGGGTTCGAGTCCATTGCTACCCTTAGATTTTTTTCTTCCTAGGAGCC
>JAAEAF010012536.1:0-11251 GCA_011037195.1 Triatoma infestans | reverse complement strand
AGCATCAGAGACATTTTCCGTGGTAGCCTGCTTCATTTTGTGGTCATCGACCGGTTTCGAGCGTTCGCCCATCTTCAGGATGCGTTTTATAGACAGTGTGACAACACAGACTCGCACAGAGCAAAGTTAGTTTCACACTAAATGAGACGTATTTTTAAAAAACTAAACTCTTAAACTAGGTCAAGGGATGTGGCCAGATGGGTGGGAAAACACGTGTTTGGGTTGTTAAAGGGCAAATTTTTCTTACAGTGGACACAACACGTGGGGGTCTAATCTTTAAACTCTGTTGTTGGAGGGGGGGAGTGTAAAGTAAATCCCCACAATACGTCTCAGTTAGTGTGAAACTAAGTTGCTCTGTGCGAGTCTGTGTTGTCACACTGTCTGAAAAACGCATCCTGAAGATGGGCGAACGCCCGAAACCACAAACGGTCGATGACCACAAAATGAAGCAGGCTACCACGGAAAATGTCTCTGATGCTTTCCAGCACTGCGGAACCAACCACCAAAACAAATTTAAATACAGCTATGTCAGCTATAGGAGGGAGTCTATCGACAGTCTTGCAGCAAAGTTCATACAGCAGTCACAATGCGTCATCAACCTCTCACTACCATTTTATATATTTTAGTATAAAGTCCAGGCAGTTTTTGCTACTTTTCTATTATACAGTGTTCACCCATACTTCTAGTTTATTTATCTACACAACCCATTTTCTCTCCTTCTATAACCTCACATTACAATGGTTAAGAAATTGTTTGGATTATTTATTTAACAAAAAATTATAAGAAACACGCTCAAGTTCGGGGCCTATTCATCATTTACATTATTTAATACAGTTAGTAATTCAAAGAAAATAATATAAATTATTTATTTACCTTATTAAAAAAAAAAAAAAAATCTGGTATGAAACACTCACACTACTTTTGCTTGCTGCAATCTACATAGTCATAATTTACAAATTTTTATAAAAGTTATTATTTTTACTCAATATTTACTTGTCTTTAATGTCGTATCACTGAGAGAATGTACATTTAATAAAATGACTTTTATTGAGGCAAGCATAATCTCATCTCCATCCACAACCTCTTTAAATGGCCTTTATCGGAAAAAGTTTTAAACAAAAGTGATAGGTTTCTGCATTCCTAGTTAGTGTAATAAGTTTAATTAAATCCATCCATGTTTCTATGGATGTAACGGCAAGAGAGAGAACACAAGCCCGACCGAGAGAAAACAAACTCTCTCTGGTACTCTCTCGCTTAAGCAGGCTAGAATGGGGAACCTGTATATAAGCCAGTAAGAGATCTAGACATCTATCAATCTATCAGATTCAACCACATACATTGCATCGTGTCATAAAAAAAAAAAAATTAATATAATAGAGTTGATGAGTAGAGAAATTGGGATTGATTAATTAGACGAGATATGAAGACACTGTTATAATATTGTTATAAGTTTACACAAACTGCACTGGACTGTAATGATTTTATGGAATAAAAGGTGGGAGTAGAGATATGACACGGCGCGATGTATGGTTGAATCTGATAGATTGATGTCTGTCTAGATCTCTCACTGGCTTATATACAGGTTTTCCCCACTCTAGCCTGTTTAAGTGAGAGAGTACCAGAAAGAGTCTGTTTTCTCTCGATCGGGCTTGTGTTCTCTCTCTTGCCGTTACATGGAGAAAAACGCAAAAAACTTTGCAAAACGCAAACATTCAGTAAAGTGGTTGTTCCTGGTTGTGCAACTTTTGCAGACAACTTACTGTCGAATCCCAACAAAGTGATACAAAATCGGAAAGTAAAATTTGAACTCTCTGCAATTTTTTTCGTTTTTAAGCTGTGCCGTCCATATATTGTACACAATATTTCCTAAAAACCAATTTTTTCGACTCAGGGGACCTCAAAACCTGTATTTCCGGTGAAAATTTGATTTCGTAAATTTGACCCGATTACAATACTACTTCCTCTTACTAGGGGATTAAGAGAAAGTAAAATTATTTTAAAATATTTCCAATATATATTTATTGTTTCAGTATTTTATTCAATAACATATGCATTTATTGAAATAAATACGAAAAAAAATTTTTTAAAGGCCTTCTTAATGTCTCAATAAGGCACTTGCCAACATTGCAGTACATGACCTGAATTACAATTTGTATGTAAAGGTCAAAGAATTGTAATAAAACATGATTAACATTAACTTGGATCTACAAGGAAAAGGCCTTTATATGAGTTCCAGCAATCTCAAATTAATAATTTATTTGAATTCATTTTCCATTTTATAGTTAATCTTCAGCTTTATATTTTAGCTTATATTTTAACTTTATATTTTAATTTTCAATTTTTACTTTCTCTTACTCGTATTAAGAGGAAGTATCGTAATATTTTTTTTATTTTATTTTATTTTTTTATTGAATATTTAGAACTGTTCTATAAGGAACAACAAGTAAATGCGATGTATGAACAAATATACAAATGGCGTGAAAGTTGTGAATAATGGTCATCCAGTGATGATTCGTTATTCATCACCATAATGGCCAGCGGCGCTTCACCCATCTGTGAGGATTAAAAGGAAGTGTCGTTGAAGATAAATTTGCAGCTAAAGAGTTAGGATGTGATAGGAGTTTTTGATGGAAGCTATTGTAACGAGTTTACGCAAGTTCAGAAACGAATGGTATATTGAGGTGGATATTAGATTGCTGACAAAAAAAGGGTGCGTTTAGGAAAGGGTGGCGGAAGTTCTTAAATTGTAGGATCTATATTTTGTTAATGTTATATCGTTTTGCGGATCCCGTAAACTTCGAGCCCATGTGGGAGCCAAAAGAGATAGATACAGTCGTCTTTTATTGTAGAGTGTTAGTTTTGAGCGTTGGTCGAGTAGTCTCTTTAGGCGCTTATATCTATTCTTCAGTTCAGTGCGTTTAAGTCTTGTGTGGGGATTCCAAGTAAGTCACTTGTCCAGGTACAACCCAAAGTACTGCACATAGTCTGCTGAGGGAATAGGTGAGCATATAAGTAGATAGGAGCAAAAGTTTTTTGTTTTAGTGTAAAGACTATGTACTTGGATTTCTGTGGGTTGATTTTTATTCGCCATTTTTGAAGCTAGGATTCCAAAGAAAAAGACTCAGGGTTTGTTGAGAGCGAACTTCAAGAGTAGGATCAGTATGTTAGTAGTTTAATTTTTTTTTTTTTTTCACGATAAAAATCTAACTAAAAGTCTACTATTTGAATCACATATATGTAAGATGTAATTATTAGCTATTACACTATTTTTATGTCTTAAAAGTGACAAATTTTAGCATTGAGTTGTGTTGCAGCCAATCGTAAAATAATAGAATAATAATAGAATAAATTTATTTCTGCATATAAAGTAATACAAATACTTGTCGCAGGGAGTTGGAATTAATTCAATATATACGTTATAAAATATTACATTTTAAATGCATGAAAAAGAAAAGAAAATCTAGAAACTAACTACTAGAAAAAAATAAATAAATAAATGAAGTAGAAATAATACAAATTCTACACCAATACATGTTGATTTAATAATAATAATAATAATAATAATAATAATAATACTTTATTAGGAAAAAAAATTACAAAAAAAATAAAGAAATGACAAAGTATTAAAAGCATGGCATAAGCCGTCTGCTTGAGTTTACTGCAAGTAAAATTTAAAGTTATTATTAACGAGTTAATATAGTGCGTAATATAAGTATAAAAGAGCTTAAGAAAAGTAAATATATATATGTATTGTATGTATGGATAATGTAGTACAGTAAGAAAATAATAAATATAATACAATAAGCAAATAGTATATACAGTACGTTAAAAAAAGAAAAACCATTAGTAGGCATTTTCAAAGAAAAACTAAAATAAATACCGATAAAGAATACCAAATCTCTTGATGAAAACAAAATAATAATAAAAACAAACTAAATATAAACTAAAAAACGTAATAAAGATAAAATACAATGTATAAAATACTTAGGAAAAATTTACATATTACAATAATAAAAAGAAAAATATAGCCAAGGTAACCAGCATAGATAATACTAAGTCGAATCCGCTAACCATTCAAGTCTGATTTGATAGGCATGGCGAGAGTAACGAATCAGTGGTAAACAGGATGTTTGACCGGTTAAAAATTGAATTAACTCCAGCCTGGAGAGAAAGGATTTGCCGAAATGGAGTAGCCGAAGCTCCACTAGGATAGGACATTCCCCAAGGAAATGGTATAAATCCTCGTGAACATCATACGAGTAAAGGGAACATTTTTCAGTTATTACCTCTCTATCCACCCATGGCCTAAAATTTAGAAAAAGAAGTTCCCCTCTAATTTTGAAAAACCAGCGGAGATCTTTAAGCTTGAGGATATCAAATAGACTCTCCGTTATAAAATTGGGATATTCTGCTATTAGCACTCTGTAAAGAAGAAAACGATCAGTAGAAGTAGCCCGTCTTACAGCCTCTTCACGAATGTCCGACTCAATCTGGGATGGAAGCTCGAGGAGTAAAGTACGCCAAGAAGGAAGGCTATCTAATGATGGTGTGACCGGGCAGGAGTGAAGGCGGACTAGCGAAACTAAATGTTTAAACCAGAAGATTTTTTTTTGTATTATTTGAGTAGCAAGTATTTTAGGTAACCGGTGGTCTTCCTGAGATAGAATTTTAATACAATATTTTAGATGAAGCTTAAGGGAAAAACACTGCATAAATTCAAGTGGAGTTTCCAAGGCGAGCATATAATTAGGGGTGCAAGCGGGGAGGGCAAATAATTTCTTCAGAAAGAATCTTTGAAACTTTTCTAAGGCATCATAACTATGAAACCCCCAAACCTGAGCACCGAAGCAAGCTACCGATCGACAAACTGTTTTAAAAAACTGGAACTTAGCTTTTATAGGTATGCAGTTACTTAGTATGAAGTTTGACCACGTCATATTAATCCCTAGTTTAGCAGAAGAGATTCTATTGCTAATATGTGAAGTGAAAGAAAAGCGAGGGGTCAAGATAACACCAAGATATTTGTAGGAGTTAACAATTTCAATTTTGCTGTTTTTATAAAACCATTCCTCGGAAGAGGATAACCTTCCTCCTCTTCGGAAAACCATAATTTTGGATTTATTGAGATTTACAGTAAGATTCCATTGTTCGCAGTAACGTTCAAGGATCCTAATGTTTCTCTGTAGAGCGATTCGGTTGTCGGTGATAAGAACTATATCATCCGCATAAAGTAGAGCTCTGATTTTGGTAGAACCCACAACAACACCGCCTTCTAGAACTGTGGGTAGATCGTCCACAAATAGGGAGAATAATATAGGACTTAAAAGGCAGCCCTGACGAACGCCCGCTCCCACACTAAAGGTTTGCGAAATTCCATCCGCATTACGGACTGAGGATACTGCTGAGGAGTACAGTAATTTTAAGATATTCGCAAACTTATAAGATATGCCCAGATTGAACAGCTTCAAAAAAAGAGAGGAGTGGTCAATTGTGTCAAAAGCTGACTTAAGGTCTACGAAAAAACAATACATTTTTTTCCCTTTTCCTATAAGTTTAAGATTTATCTAATTTGTTAGCACAAAAATATTGTCGATCACCGAATACCCACGTCTAAAACCACTTTGAAACTCGCTCAAAAGATTGTTGGCTCTTACATACTGCTCAAGACGGTTAAGCAGAAGAGCAGTAAAAATCTTAGACAACGTGTCCAAACAAGAGATTCCCCTATAGTTATTCACATCATCGACGTCCCCGTTTTTGTACAAAGGAAAGATAATAGAGTGCCCGAAGGAATGAGGGATGCGACCCACCTCAAAAATGTAATTGAAAAATGCCAAAAGTCTCTCAACAAAGCAAGAGGGAGCGTGTTTGTAAAACTCATAAACAATGGAATCAGGGCCAGGAGCCTTATTAGACTTGAGGCTCGAGAGAACAGATTCAAGTTCATAGAAGGTAAATGCAGGATCGAGAATATTGGAGGTAAAGAATGGTGCAGCATAAGACATAGAAGAAGTCATAGGAGGATTAAGTAAGTTTTGGAAGTGAGAAACCCAGCTATCCATTGTGATGCGGTTGCTACAACAAAAATTTCTACGGCGAAAGCTGTTAACTAAATTCCAAAACTGCTTAGAATCTGTGGCGACCTTAAATTTATTAAATAAAGAAGAGTAATATTCTTTTTTGCGTTCTGAGCTCAATAATGCATACCTCTTATTGGCATCACGTTAAGCATCTTTTGCAAGTCTAGAGTTAGAGAGACGAAATAAATTAAGTAGTTTAAAAGATTTTTTTCCTTGCTTGAAAACAAGTAAAATCAAACCACGCATTTTTTTGACGAGATTTCAGGTAAGAAGAAACCGGTGGAGCAGAAGGACAAGCGTTTTTTATGCAATTTTTTATTTTATCTGCGTAATGTTGAGGATCAGTAGGGTAGGAGACTATTTTTGTAAGTTCGTTTTCAAGATTTCTTTTATAAGTGTCCACATTCTTATCTTTTCAAAATAATTGTGGGAGTAAAGGCAGAGTGAGGGTACGTGGTTGTGTAGAAGAGAGAGAGAGAAAAAGAGGAAGGTGATCGGAAAAGATTTCAGGAAGTACAGCGAAGCTATCGACATGTTGCAAACAGTTAGAAGAAACGCAGGCAAGATCGTTCACGGAACAGCCCATGGGCCCTATAAAAGTAAACTGGCCCTCCTTATCCCCATTGAAACGACCGTTTAGAATTAGAAGTTCATAATCTTCACAAAGTTCGAGCAGCCTCGAACCGTTACTGTTGAGTACTTTATCTTTAGAGTGCCTGACAGGGGAGAATTTAGGATTATTGAAGAACAAGTCCTCAGGGAGGTACTGTGAGTCACTTACCCGTACATTAAAATCACCAAGAAGCATCAGACTGCGATAATCATTACACTGACAAGCATACAGTAAATCCTGTAGCGACAAGAATTCCTGATCCCACTTTGGGCAATTTAGATATACTGGAACCATGCAAATCGCCGTAGTATCTATAATTAAACGGATTACAGGCTGGTTACCAATATAAGAAAAGGAAATTGCATGACACGAACGTTTTATTCCTAACAATTTACCCCCACTGGCTCTTCCAAACTTCGACTCTTTTCTAGCTGGCACCCACAATATATCAAAATCTGAAAAACAGTTCTTAAAAAAATTACAAGTATCTTCTACAACAAATGTTTCCAGCAATATAAAAATATATTTTTTAATAAAGTTTAAAAAATCAAAGTTTCCTACTTTAGATCTTAGACCTGAAATATTATAACAAATTATAGAAACATGAGAGGAAAGGTTATCGAAATTCGAGAAGTTTCTGCAGACGGCTGGAATTCCTCAAGAAAATTTCTTAGCACCTGATGGGGGCATCTGTGTAGTAGCAAAGACAGTTGAACGAGGAAGGGGGGCGGCTGGAGGAGAACCTTTTCTAAGATCGTCAATAAAGGCGGTCATGTCTTCGTCCATCAGATTACTGACAGTTGAAATTCCACATACCTCCCCTAATTGAAGACCATCTTGACTGGACCAAGTAAACTTGTGACCCTCAATTAACAAAACATTTGCCCGGAGTTTCACGTTTATACGACTGTTAATCCTGAAGATTTCCTTTTTTAATTGAATAAGTTTTGCACGTTTCTTTCTCGCAGCTTCTGGAAGATCCTGGTGTTTTATACAACCTGTACCTTTTAGAATTTTCGACGATTTAAGAATTGACATTTTATCATGTGGGCGAGAGAAGGTAACAAGAAGAGGTCTATCAGGTTTTTCTCGGGGTCCTAGAGGGGTGGCATGAAAACATTCAGAGGAAATATCCACCTTTATTAAGTCGCTACAAAACTCCCTTACAGCATCACTTGTATTTGTAGAAGCCGAATTTTTAATTCCCTTGAAAATCAAGTTATTCTGACGAACAGATATCTCCAGATTCTCTAAGCGGATCTCAGATTTCACATACGAGGCTTTAAAAGCTTTCAACTCATCTTTAAGTGCTTCATTTTCTTGTTTGAGCAGAAAAATTTCTCTTGCTAATGCTTGAATATCCTCTTTGTTAGCCAAGGGAGCCAGCTTCTCATCCAACAGATCTGACATAATTTCTTTTAGCTTCAAACTCATTTGAGAGGACAAAATTGAGTCGTCAGTCATAATTAAATTCTTTTTTTTAGAAACCGGGTCTGTACTGCCTGGCGAACTTCTTAAACGTTTTGACGAATCCGACATAAACTGCACTTTAGATATTAGTAGTAAATGAATTAGTCAAATATATTAATAATAAAATTATAACGAAAAGAAAGATAAAGAAAATAAAATAACCAAAAAGAAAAAAACGAAAAATGAAGGGTATTCACTTTAATTACGTATTCAAATCGAGAGAAAAGTAGTAAAGAGAGAATGTAAGGTAATTGAGAAGCGAAAGAGAAAAAGGTAAATAAAAGTCAGCTGGCAAAATAAAGTTATAGAATACTGTGCACTTATATACTGTCAATATTTACCAAACTGGTATAAATATTAAAGTCAAGTTCCACAAAGAAACGAATGTTTGTAGCAAAAATTAACTCTCCCCACCACTTCAAAGCTATGCACTGGATTACTGAGATAGATATTTAATGATAGATATTCTATCGTTAATAACTTACAAGCCAGTCGATATAATTGCTTCAAATTTTGACACCTGACACAATTTGTATTGCACTAGAAACTTGCAAAAAATCACAATTCTACGTTCTGGAAAAACTAAGAAAATTTTTAAAAAACAGAGAGACGATCTTTACAGTACCAAGCAAAGCAGTAAACTCTACATGTTGATTTATATCTCTGATTGACTGTGAGACCAAAATTATATATAATTCTCAATTAAACAAGAACCAATAAACTCAAATAAAATACATTCTTTTCTCCCTCTCTTGCGACAAAGACTGGATAATACAGCGTAAGAGAAAGTAAAACTTAAAAAGAAAACATAAATGACTGAATTCTAGTGATATCCGTACTGTTGTGGGCCTCTTACTATTATGCTAATGAAGTACAATTAATTTATTTTTATAATCTTATTAAATTAATACAACTGTTACAAAATGAAAAAATACTATTTACACTATGAGTATCAGTAATAATTAACAGATCAGCAATATTCTCATGGATCACAAATTCTGAAAGGTATCTATCTCTAGGATCTGAAAATCTCGAACACTTAAAAAGAAAGTGAATTAAATCATTGTTGCCATTATTACAAAATTGACATACATTTTCAGGAAAAATATAAAATTTTGTTTGAACCTATTTTCAAAGAGAATCGTTTTTTTTCCGACAATCTAAGTTGTGCGACTACTCTTGATTTTTCTATACTACCAATTAATTCTAAATAAGATTCTGCAGATGGCTCCAGTGCACTTATTTTCCTGTAAAAGTTATTGAAGGAAGATTTTACAGCAAAATCAACATCACAACTAAACATGTGATTTTTATAAGTGGTAATCAAGTCATTTTTATACTTTAATATATCTGTTACATTCGAAATTGTGATTAAATGTTCATAACCGATTACATTTAAATGAGTACGTAAAACAGATACCCAGTTAAATGGTAATGTAAAATTAGATTCTAATTCTAATAGACTTGAGAAACACAATTTCCGGTCATATTCCCTCGCACATAGTCTGCTGAGGAAATAGGTGAGCTATATAGGTAGATAGGAGCAAGAGTTTTTCGTTTTAGTGTAAAGACTATGTACTTGGATTTCTGTGGGTTGTTTTTTTATTCGCCATTTTTGAAGCTAGGATTCCAAAGAATTCAGGTGGGTTTGTTGAGAGCGAACTTTAAGAGTAGGATCAGTATGTGTGGAAAAAATTACAGTGTCGTCAGCTGTAGATGTAAATAGTGGTATTGGAATGTGAAGATAAGTCAGCTGTGTAAAGAGTATAGAGCAGGAGAGCTAAAACAGGAGTATTGTAATCGTGTCAAATTTTCGATATCGAGTTTTCACCCGAAATTAACGTTTTGAGGTCCCCTGAGTCCAAAAAAGTGGTTTTTAGCAAATGGTCTGTGTGTGTGGTTTTTTTTTTTTAAATATCTTTATTTCCATCAGGCTCCGCTCGTTTGAGCACTACATGAAATTTACAAAATATTAATACATGTATAAAATGCACATTACAGCTTACATTTAAACTAAAATACATATTTATGCGGACAAAATTACATATATGAACATGGCTGTTACATGAAAACATTTAGAATTATGTAAAAATAGTATGAAATATTAAAGTGCGGATATACGTCAACATAATTAATGAAGGAAATTCACATTAATTAACTTGATTTAAAACAATAACTATTATAGATACAATATTAACTACTCTTGTTTATTTGTTTATAATTTTATTCTATTTTTTTTTATTCGCTATTATACATTATATTTTTATTTTATACATAATAGTTTTTTTTATTTTATTTTCAATTTTATTATATATGTACATATTTATTTTTTTCATTCTTAAATATATAGTATATATATATTATATTATATAGATATATATTAGTATATTATTTATTTATTTTATATTCATTGATATTATTTATTACTTCAATTATTCAAGAAGTACATTAATATTGTATATGACTGTTAATTATTACTCGTTTGACATAATATTAAAGTGCCTCGCCAACGAATTGCACTGAAGCAATGCTATGATTTCTGGACTGGGAAGGTCAACACTCGTCCTGAGTCACCATCTGTTACATGAGTAACTGTCTCGCCGGCTGAAAGCATTCACATTCCCACTAGAGATGGTCGACTGTCTTGAACCGAAGAAGAATCACATGTACAAAATACAGTTTCGGTTAGGTTAAATCTGTTCAGATAATGTGCCATTTTCTCATGTGGAGAAAGAAGCTGAGTCAACCCATAGCCAATGACGAAGTGGTGCATTTGGAGACGGCACTCTACAGAAGGAAGAAATTCTATAGTGAGAGTATCCGTGGTCGAATTGTCCCAGAGTTGCTGCCATGCTTCCATATTGCGTTACTGCGCCCAACATTCCAGAGCCGATTTGGGGTACTTTTTGTAAGCAATCGCCAATCCAGAATCCTTTGACGCTGCTTTTGCCATTTGGTCAGCATGTGTGTGTGTGTGTGTGTGTGTGTATATGTATCTGAATCGCATAGCTCTAAAACTAAAAAAATAACAGGAAATTTAAAATTGACATTCCGTGCGGGTATCAGCGCCTGTCAAAATTTTTCAACC
>JAAEAF010012534.1:0-11556 GCA_011037195.1 Triatoma infestans | reverse complement strand
GTGATCATTTTCAGATACACAAGATTTCACCAAAGGAAAAGATCTTTATCTTCTCATACCCTTTGCGATCGCATATCCTTGCTCGCTTATTAAATATATATATATTTTAAATATGATTGTATATTTATGTTAATTATTTTGAATTACTTAAGAATTTTTTTTTATTCATATAGAGTTCATTCAAGAAAGTAAATACACACCTACAGTACCGACTTGTCTACATTGATCACCTTGTCTACCCTTGCCAGTTACTTCTTCATTAGCAACACTCTCACTCGCCAAGCAGTGTTCGGCTGTCAGCCTATCACCACAGCAACGCTCACCCACTCACGCAGCGTTCGCTCGAGTAGAAGATATTCAAACACCTCAGCAACGCTCACACATTCAAGCAGCGTTTGCCCCAGAAGAAGATGACTGTACTCTACAACCCACGGCCATCTTGCAAAGGTTACACACACGCCTCTCGATAACTTCCAAGCCTCTACAACTCCACATAATCTCCCAAATTTTTCGTGCCGAAAAATTTCTCCAGGAGGGGGGATAATGTAGTGGAAGAACGAAATAGAAAAATAATAGTTTAGAGTTTAGAATATTTTATAGTATCAAAAATCTAATTTTATTATTAAATGTATTTAGTGCTGTGATTTAACCTTCAAAAAGAGTGTATTTTAGAGTCAGGTACTGTAAATTGGGGTCATTGCTAGTAGGGAAACAAAGGCACAAAATTGAATACAATGCGACTTGGCCAACTGCTTTGTTAGGGAGCATTCGTTCGAACAGGCTGTACTCTACCTTCCAACAGAATAGTCTTACTTCTGCTTTCAAACAACGAAGTCTGTATTCTGCTTCCAAAGCCAGAACACTTCAGAAAGCGAGAACACTTCAGGAATCGCTCTCTTAGTATCAGTGCCAGTTTCACAATAAATTAAATAAGTTTATAATATCAAATAAGTTGTAGTTATTATTTTAACAAAATATATTTATAAAACAGTGGTGATTTCTTTATTATTGCTAACACTTCATTCTCTTTTAAACTTACATACTTATAAGCCCTAAACGAAACCGCTCGTGCTACACAACCAGCTACCACAAATACACATCATCACACCATAACATATTACAAACTCCTTTGCGTAGGACATGACCCAATTTTGAGAAACCACGAAAAACTGGGCAAAAATAAAAATCAATAAAGTTGCACTTTTGTTTCAGGGAAACCTTCGCGTCCAGAAATGATGAACGGAATATGAAGTTTCAGCTTTCTGTTATTTTTACCTCTTGTAACAACTGTTGGGAAATATTGTAATCGTGTCAAATTCTGGTTATCAAGTTTTCACCGGAAATACATGTTTTGAGGTGCACTGAGACTGAAAAAGTGATTTTTAGAAACCGGTCTGTGTGTGCATGAATGCATGGACTGTGTATTGGAATCAGTTATCGGATCCCAGATGTATTGGAATCAGATGTCTTGAAGAGGGATTTGATGTGAAGAATAGGCGGAGGTTAGTTTAGAGATTTTAGAGAGTTATTACTTGAAATACGAAACACTGAATTTACAAAAATAGACTATATTTTAACAATAATTTAAATGTTTGAAATAGGTAACTACAATTAATATGAAACGATTGAAATAGATAAATAATTTAAAGTGATTTAAAGAGATAAAACTACAAACAATTTAAAGTGATTTAAATAGATAAAACTAAGATGCACAACTATAAATGATTGATTAAATGATAATAATTATATGTTTAAACCTTGTATAGGGACGCGCTCGCGAAACTGATGTATAACTGATGTGATACTGCTGCTGTAATCGTGTAGAACTGATGTAGAACTGATACTATAATGATTGTGACTGATCCCCTCCTCCAGTGAGCGAAGTTTATATTAGTATTACTTACACATTGACAGGTGTGTAAGTAATAGTCATACTAAGACATCTCTCGCAGTTTGCCGACCTTAGTCAGCTCGGTGACCAGTGTGATTTAGGTCAGTGGCCAGATTGGCGACAGATGGTCGCCCGTCGGTGATTATCAAAGACTCTTAATATATGGTACTTAATAGATGGTAGCCAGGTGGCCTTGAGTGTTTGTTGGCCCTTGTATGAAAGGAATATCGGCTAGGTGGCTTCTGTACACTGGCCGCATTATGACCCCTGTTTGTAAGGGTTTTAGCGGTGCTTCTCTTTGACCGTGTGTATTGACCCTTGTTTGAAAAGGTTTTTGTTTGGCGCGGCTCTTGTCTTGAAGATAGCGGCTGGCTAGAGCCACTAGTTATAAATTATATCCTTTCTTCTTGTTATCATGACTTTACAACTGCTTAACTCAAAAACATGAAGTCGGAGAAATTTACTTACTTTTAACAAGCATGTCCCTCAGGGTTGCCTGCATCGGATCCTAGATCTCAACCTTTAATCCAATATACGAGCATAAGTTTTTACATAGGAGCCGTCCCCCCTATCATCCCTGATGGGGAACAGGAGACTTTTATTCAAGGCGCCCATTCCTAGGATCTCCTTCCCGCCGACTATTAAGGCCTCCCTAACCATACTCCCTGGCAGAGCTTATTGAACAGTGGCACTTAATTGCCACGTCCCACAGAACCATCAATGGACATGCATTTATATAAAGATGGCCCGCCTCGACCACCATTCTGGTAGTTCATCTTCCTGGTTCCTACATCTTGGTCCAGGACTACTTCTTATTTGTCTAAAGAGGCTTATTCTAGCTACCCTACAAATCTGTAAGGCATACCCCTATCCGCCACCTGGGGGCGGCCTGCCGCCTGAGATCAGCATCGAAGCAAGTTCGAACTTAATATTTCGTTTATGTTCCACAAGGGAACCTGACAACACGATTTTCTTTAAACTTGTACATATTTATCGAAGTACAACTTTAATTCGAAACATTTTTCCAGGAAAATTCAATTTATGGGGTTTTGGGGGAGGGTTGTCACTAAAGAGCTATTTGGGGGGAGGGTTGTACACTAAAGAGCTATCTGGGGTGTGTTATGCACTAAAGAGCTATCTGGGGTGTGTTATGCACTTAAGAGATATTTGGGGGAGGGTTGTACACTAAAGAACTATTTGGCCGAAATTCCGAGTTTCAAGAAAATTAGTACACTGGATGTGCGCTTTTACTGAATATTTTATTCAGTTTTCGATGACTCCAAGGAATTTCATCAAATTTGGTACACAAACTATAAAATTTGTCGATTAGTTACAATTTTGAAAACTGGAGTAAGAGAAAGTTGTGAGTGCGTCTCATACCAGATTTTTTACTTAGAAAGTAAAAGTATCGAATATGAGGAACGTTACAGGGCAATGTGTAATGTGCAAATAACTCCGGGTAAGATCGGTTAAGTTCGTTTGTAAGATGATAAGTAATGTTCAACGCGCTTGTAACCCCTACTCTTATTTAAAAAAAGGTAATAAGAATATACACATTTCTATACTAACAAAAGAAATTTTATATATATGCATATTAAATTCTCCAGGGCGACGCCCAACGGTGAACCAGTAACTTCCTACATTTTTATAGATCTCCTGGTATACATACAGTTCACAAGTGTACAATTCATTATACAAACATATTAAAGGAGCTCCAGGGGCGGGTGTTGGTGTAGTGGTTATGAGCATGGACTTGTAAGTGGGAGGACCCCAGTTCGAGTTCCGCGTATAACTAGTTTTTATATTTGTTTAAAAAATGTTATTAGTAAAGTAAGTGCTTCCGCCCCCGTCCACGACACCTAATTTGGGTAGTTGGACGTTAAGCTCGCCTGAATAAATAGGCATTATTACTTTACTTACTTTACTTACTTAAAGGAGCTCCTGTACTGATATACGTTCCTATACTTTTATGTCTGATTCTCTGATTCGACAACAAAATTATTAATTAATTTATTTGATTTTTGATTATTATAAAATAAACAATTGTATAATCAGGCCAATATATACAATTTTTACTGTGACTTAATATTCGTAACTAATATAAAAATGAAAATATTTTTTTGAAATTGAAATATGAAATAAAATAAAAATAAGAAAATTTGCTACTTTTTTATTTAATTTTTTTTTTCAATTAGCTGGGGGGTTCAGTCGCGCGTTCGCGAATACCAATAGCCGCCACTGGTATTAACTATAATTTTGTATGGTCAAAATTCCGATTTTGAAGAAAATTGGTTGACCGGAAGTGTAACTTTACTGAACGGTTTGTTTAAGTTCTCCGAAGTTTTCTCCATCAGTGACTCCAGAGACATCACACTTCAGTTTCAAACTTTTTCCAAATAAATGCATATTCGTGGAAGGATGTGTTTGTGCTCTCCTAAAAAAAAGTCGTTTTATAAAATCAAACTCTCCCATTTGATATAACATTGAAGGCCATTAAATATGAAGTAAATTATAATATAATTTTGAAGAAAATGTTTCAATAATAACTTACTGTAAATTGCAATAAAAGAAAAACGTGTGAGTGTTACATTTAATGTTGAAAACAATTTAAGCAATGACTGGATACAGAGACAATGACGTAACCCAGCCAATAGTAGTTCTTCAATAGTTTCAAATTTTTACGACCTGAAACCCAAAATACGTGTTCTGGTTGGTTAGTTTAGTAATTTGTAAAATTCTTATCACCAAAGTTAATGATAACATTATTTACAAGAATTTAGAAATTGTTGTTTAAATGTGAAAAACTTCCACACCTTGTAGAAGAAAGAAAAAAAAAAGTAATCTGTAAGTGAGGTAAAAAAACAATTAATGCACCATCTATTTGTGAGGATGACGTGCTCTGGCAATGTTCGATGTGTACATCGAATGACGAACCCACTCCTCCCACCAACTATTGCCGCCGCGATGTTCGCATGCTCCACTAGAGCTGTCGGATATAATTTCAGCCTCATTAATTTTATACGTGATACTCAAAAGAAACTTGTGAGCATTACTTTTTTTGTCATTTTATTATTATTATTATTATTATTTTTTCCTTTAATTTCCATTGTTTGACTTTGTGGCAGCCATAACTTGCAGTGCCTGCATTTTTTGTTTCGTTATTTATTAGTTTTTTAATAGCTTTTGAAAGTACTTATTCAATTTTTGAAGTGTTGTCGTAAATTTATGTTTTTTTGACTTTTTTATTTAAAATTTTATAGTTAATATTTACAGACCAGTGATCGGCATTTTTTAATCTATCTGTCAAAACTTATAAAGCAATTGTTAGTCAATGCCACAGATTTTCCATTGAATTTTAGAAAATTTACTTTAAAATTAGAATTATATCACACCTTTAGTGTTTCTTATATTACATAGGTCGTGGAACCATACAGTATGTACATTGTAAAGATAGTTCAGAGGGTTAGCTAATGTTTATGGTGCTTACATCACAAAAAGAGTTTTTATTTAAAAAAATCAACTGAGCCTTTCAAAGAACAATTCATATAAAAGTTAAAAACACTTTTTAATAAAAGGGGACTTCCGGTTGATCGAGTTTGTCCATGGGACTTTCTATCATAGTCCGAATATCAACTTTGAGCTCCTTGTCAGCTTACTTTTCCCCATCATCTATTTAGACCACAGTCTAGTCAGAAGTAGCCTATTCTTCAGACACTTCAGCGTCTCTGTAAACCCCCTAGCCTAACAATACGAATAACACTTAGAGTAATACTCGTAAAATTGACACATTAGGTAGCACATAGATGAAGTATGGAATTATTTGTATTTAGCCGTAGGACCAGAGAATCCAGGCAAATCAACTTACCATTCAATAGAAGGTTCTTTTTAAAACATTTTTTTCGGAAGTAAGCAAATCGGTTTTCTTTAAATTTGTTATCTAGTGGGGTTGGTTAAACTATTTTTGTGTGGCGTTGGTAGAGAAAAATAAAGAAGAGAAAAGCTTGAACATTGATATATTAACTGAGAAACAGAATACTGCAAGTCTGAACTGGCAGAGTGTTGGCTTATTGATGTTTGCTGCTTGAAGACTGGATACAAGACTCGATTGTTTGTACAAGGCTGGATGTCCAAGAATCCCGCTAGCATTTATTATGTACTTGTTGAGAACTTTCCCTATTCCTCCTTCAGATCTCTTAGGGGCTGAGACAGGCAGATCTTGATCTCTCCTATTGTAATAGATTTATATATAGCATGAGGTAAGAAGATGCGTACGCCTCATACGATGTGTTGAATGACATAGCTGTGGCCGGATGACGTAGAATTTTTGGTTGCAGGCGAGGCACGCATCTGCAATCCATTGTGGGTATAAGTAAAGTAATGCTTATTTATTCTGGAGCACTTTACGTCCAACTACCGATAGATGTGGTGGACGGAGCCGGATAGCAAACATACTTCCACTATTATTTCTCATATTTTAATAAGACACGAAATCGAACCCATTCCGACAATACACTTCAGCTTTGCGGTGTATTCAGCTAACTTGGGGCCATTAAAATTGGTATAATTATTAGAAATAGATATTATTCTAAAAGAGGGTTAATTTTAGAAAAAAAAATCTGAAGTCTGAAAAAGCTCATGAAACACTCATTTAAATGTTTTTTTCCATTTATAAATAGGTTATGCTATGTTTTAATAAATATGGACTTGATTAAAATTACATAAAACTTTTATTAAATAAAAAAAATTAATATATAAAAATTACACGTGACCATACCAATAGAAACTAGCAAGAGATATTGAGGTAGCCATTTTGAATTTGAAATGAATAACTTATTAATTCCATTTTATGCTGATATATATGCAACTAATATATTATATTAAGTTTGTATATAATTATATTTAGTAATTTCATTTATCTTCCATTATGATTATTAATTTCTTGTTAATTACAAATGTATTAATTTTAATAATAATTCATTTAATCCGAACAAGTTTACAAAAAGGTTATTTTCTATTTTAGAATTATTATTATTATTATTATCTCTCATTTTATTACTGTTCAGTTAAAATTCTAATATTTCTTCCAGATACCCCGCGCAGATTGACCTGAAGGTAGTATTCTTGGTCCACTTCTCTATTCTCTATATACAGTAGATTTGCTAATTTTTTCAAACATGCTGGTTTGTAACTTATTTTCAGTGATTGTGATCATTCTTGTTTCTAACTTTAACTGCATAACAGCTTTCATTCATTACAATCACTTTGCTCAATAAACTGGTTATGAAATGCTCCTCTTTGATCAAATGGAAGGAAATTTGTTATAAGAAACTTGGGGAACTGAAATTATTAACCCTTAATTTTCCCCCTTTATTAAAAAATTGTTACTGCTGAGGTCAACAACTCGTACGGTGGCAATTGGGTAGGCAGAGTTAGTAGCGAGTTGGATAGTAGAGTTTGTAGATAACTGTAACAGCTAAGTGATGACTCATAAATCCCAACAAAACTCATCCGCCGGCCGCTGGAATCTCTCATGGGCCGGTGTGCCAAGGTTTATTCACTATTCTATTTTGTTTTGCTTCAGTCTGATGTTATTAAAGTTAATTAATTTCTCATTGACAAAAGTAAGACTACCTAGTAAAAAATAACGTAGTGGTTCTGCTAGAAGTCTAGTCAAAAAAAAAAATGAAAATGTGATTGCTGAATATGACTCCAACATAGACGACTAACTATAGTTATGACGATGGCTGGCCACCAGATACAGATCACTGTTGTCTTGTAATAACCGGTGAACGCACACTACTGCCAATTGTACGTGCTGAAATTACTGCCAACCTTATAATAAATGTTCCCCGAATTATTATTATTCTATTTTTGCTATGAGTAATTGTTTCTCTGAAATTTTCTCTGGAAAACTAACCTCCTCATAAAATATAATGAGAGAAAATATAAAATAAAAAAAAGAGAAAAAATTAAGATTTAATAAAAAAGGAAAAAGCATCTGGTGATGCTCACAGGATTTACTCAGCGCACTGTTACTTTCTCTTATTCATAGTTACAAATGACAATTAAGTTGAAATTTCTTCAATTCATAAATGTTTAATGTAAGTGGTGAAAACATAAACTATTGAAGTGGCACTTTAACCCTTCTCCTGGAACCCCACTACCATCAATATTACTGGAAAAATGTATCAAGTTTATTTTATCCGACGGTATTTTATCCGTCGTAGCATGCATATTTATTTTGTTCCTCATATTTGTTTTGTTAAGGAACAAAATAAATATGCATGCTACTACAACGGATAAAATACTAGACGTTATCCAGCGTTGCGAACCCATCCACATATTCAACAAAAGTTATAGGTCTTTGCACCTGGAATAACTACACAAAGTTTAAGGAAAAATATCGGACAACAAACATGGAATAAAATAGAGAAAAAACATTAGCAATTTTTGACTTGTTTAAGAAGTTTCCTTTACTTTTCTTACTTCACTCGTCTCTTCTTATTATTGTAAGTGGAAGTAAATACTTCCTCTTAACACTAGCAATTGATGTGTTGAATTTTTGAAATTGAGCTAACATAAAATTTTCGGCCAAATTCCTTAAGTTGCACATTGAATAGTTATAAATTGTCCACTTTTTTTTTTAATTGGCTATATTTTGAAAAATTATTTTTTTTGTACATAAATATGCCGGCTTAGAGTTACTGGAAATATTTTTTACTGAAAGAACTGATTTTTGATCTGTACTATTTGAGTTACTGCATTAGCATTCTAATATTTAGATTGTTCCATCATAGTTTAGGCAATTATGTCTGTTGTAACCTTTCAAGTTTAAATATAATTAGTATAGTTGGAAAATGGAAAATAGATAACACAAAGTCGTTTGAGTATTCTTTCAATTGAAGAGAAATTTTTGCATTCTCGAAACTGAATTTATATTGGAAATGCATGTTTTGAAATTCCATGAAAAGGAAAGAAATGTTTACAGCGAATGTCCTCTGTGGTGCGTGTGAACGAAAAACGCGGGTAACTCAAACTTAAAATTCCGTTTAGTACCCCAACCGCATCTGACACGAAAGTGTCGGTCTAAAACCATCAACCGGATGTATGACTTTACTGAAAAGTTTTTTTTTAGTTTTTTGCAATTCTCAAAACAACTCCAATGACATTCTTCAACTTGGTATATGACCTACATACAGTGAAGCCAATTACTTTGATTGAAAACATTTTTCCGGGGAAAATTGATCGTTGGAGTTTCCTTGAGGAGGAGTTTGCATTGCCGTACCATTTCTGTATAATGTACGGTTCTACTATCTATTAATATTAAGACACAGGACAAGCATTGATAGAATTTTAAATTTGAAGAAAATCGGTTACCTGAAGTGCGACTTTACAGAATAGGTTTTTGAGTTTTCTAGAATTTTCTCAAAACGGCTACGATATTCTTTAATTCTAAAATGCCCATCCCACAGATACAAAGCTAGAAATTTTATACTAAGAACAATCTAATGACTGTTTCTCCAGGTTGAATTACTAAAAAGAACTGGACGTTTCGGCCGAACGAGACCACCTTCAGTACTCCTAAAAACAGTGACTAACATTTGTAACATAAACTTATTAAAACCTGTTGGAATATAATAAGGTTAAAACCTGTTAGTTTCAATAAGGTTTTGTTACAAACGTGCTTTCCGACTAGGGGGCACCAGAGGAAAGCAAAGTGTAGCATAGTATATTCGCAATGAGTCACATTACACAAAACTGGCAGAAAAACAGAAATTGCGAAATAACATAACCGCCTATGGGCCATGAAGTTCTTGAATTAACAAACTGTCAGAGAAAATCTCTAAAATTTTCAGACGCTCTAATATAATTTTAGCCCACAAATGCACTAATACTATTAACAAGTTATACAGCAAACTTAAAGACCCTACTCCCAACAACTTACAATCAGACCTCGTTTACCAGATAGACTGTACACAATGTCCAGCTGTTTATGATGGTCAAACTATACAATACTTGAAAAACAGAATGTACCAACATGAATACGACTGCAGAAATAAAAATGACAAAGACAACATTACTGCACTGACAAAACATTTTAAGGAAAAAAGACATTAATTTGATTTTTCGAAAACAAAAATATTAGCAAAAGAAACTAACAGGAGAAAAAGAAATATATTAGAAATGATATGTATCAAAAGAAATTATTTTCGTAATGGCACTAATAATTTGTCCACACTGTATAACGCTCTTTGAAAACATGACCTTCTAGAATTCCCTTTCACCTACCCCACCCCTAAAAATTTCCTCAAATCCTTTTCACTTGCCTATTCAACCCACTTTGATTTCTGTAGATGATTTGAGTCAAGTATCTAATAACTTTTAATTTTCTTTATTATGTTTCTGCGATGTAACAAGTAATGTATATGTTTGAAAATTCTTTCTCCACATCTCCACAACTATGAAAGTTCCAAATTATTGTTTAACATTTTTTTTTTGTTTTTGTTTTTGTTATTATTATTCTGCATTTTACAATATTATTAATGCATTGTGGTTTCTAATTGTATTGTTTTTTAGATTAAAGCCTTGATTAAGACTGGAAACTCTGTCGAAACGTTAGCATAATTGAAAGTTTCTTTCTTGTCCGATCCTCACTAAATTTTTTTCATAACATAATTCATCAACGGTCAACAAGTACTTTTAAATTAATTTAAAAAAATTGTTAATTCTGTAAATACAATATATGCATTTTTATGATTTATATGTAACGTTATCTAGCCATATTCCTGTAGGACAAAAATAAGCAAATAGCCTGGAAGGAGCAAAAACAAACAGGATTTACTACTGGAGCGCTGGCGTTTACGGCCATGACAGGGGAGCTACAGGGATAAAATCAAAAGAGGGCCACGATTGGTAAAAGGTTGAAAAACCCTAGCCTAGATCATACTGTTGAACTGCAACGAAGTTAATACATGAAACTCGTCAACAAGTGTTAATATATGGATTCATATAGAAATAAAATAGTTGTGCACAGAACACAAGTTCAGTTTGTAATTAATACAAACATATTCAACAGAATCTTTTCTGTTAGTTTGTCTGCCTGACAATTATTATAACAATTATGTAAATTGCACTCGTCAACTATTAATTATACATTTCCAATTTACTGGCCCGCCACGAGTGTGTGCGCGTTATCAGGAGACGCACTGACGCAGTTCAAGCGCATGCGTGAAACTCGGTCTGCACCATCCCGCCAGCCTGTCTGCTGGCCCACATTGCGTTTTACTGCCTCAATTAAACATAAACAAGGTCGTCAGTTAATTTTTGTTTTAATTTCCATTAATTAGCACCTGTAGCGCTACCAAACATCTTATTTACGTCACATCGCACTTCGTCCTCTATTTTTTTGTGATTATTTTACTTTGTTTGTATGTTTTAATATTAGTTAAACTCTAGCAAAATTTGTTTCGTAATTGTTATGCGCTGTAATCTAGGATTTAAAAAAAAGAAAAAGAACTCATTATGATAAAATAGAAAGTTTACATTAGTAGAAATAATTTATTAAGGTTTTCTTAAGTATGAACAGATTGAATTTAAATTGTGCATATTTAAAGAATATATATATAGTAGATTGAATGTTATAGAAGGCCAGGCAAGGGATTTTG